>PVJS01017532.1:0-36057 GCA_004027185.1 Glis glis
TCCTCCTCCTCCTTCTCTAAATGAACAGAAATTTGACACTCTCACCCACCTTCTGTGGAATAAAATGACTACAATGACTGGCAAGTAGAATGCAGGGAATGAAAGGAAGAGGTTTTAAAAAGAGAAATGAAGATGAGGAATATTTTTAAATATTAAAATCCTTGGACACATCTAGCTACTGTTTTTCCCATTTGCATTTTATTGTCTTCATGGTTTTTACAAGTATATTGGCATATAGAATTGTTATGCAGTCACGCATTTTAATCTGTTTCTTCATGGAACGCACCTTCATTTCCTCCTACTTCTTTTGAAGCACCATTTGTGTTCTGCCTGGATTTTTTTTTTTTTTTTGTATTTTGGTAGGTAATGTCTAACTGTACTAATTTTTTAAACAAAATTTTTATTGTTGCATTATAATTATATTTAAAACTGGGATTTGTTTTTACATATCTGGACATGCACATTAACTGTATTAATTTTGAAATGGTTAGACAGATTGTCTCAAAAGATTTATCAAATAGTCCATCATTTCCTATCTTATTTGGGAAAACCACATTATATTAAAAAGAATCTTGATTCTATTTTATTTTTTCTTCTTTAAATTTAACTGCTTTTCGGCCGGGCATGGTGGCTCAAGCTTGTAATCCCAGTACTTGGGAGGCTGAGACAGGAGGATCGCAGGTTCGAGGACAGCCTCAGCAAGTAGTGAGACTCTCACTGCTATTTCCAAATAAGAAATAAAATCGGGCTGGGGCTGTAGCTCGAAGGTAGAATGCCTCTGGGTTCAACCCCCAGTACCACACAAACAAAAAAAATTAACTTTTTCCAGCATTGACACCACATTATTTGAATGACTGTGGTTCACAATACATTTTAACATTTTCTGGTTTAAGACTCCTGAATGACTATTCTTTTTCAAAATTATCTTGTCTTTTTCTATCTTTGCAGGTCCATTTTTTCCAGGAAATCTCTGGACACTTTGTGTCACTCTGTTTACTTCCCAAACTACTTCTGAACAGTCATTTGTCCTTTACTTTTAATCACACTTACTAACATCTCCTGAAAAGCTGACCATAACAATGATGTCAGAAAATGCTATGCTGATACATTAGACATGTACCGACAATTCAGTACAATACGTACCAGCTTATTCATAACACTATTAGTTTTAGAACAGTACACATCAGCACATCAAGGAGGTTTCTTTCTATAGTTTATAGAACTATAGAGATCAGATTTAAAATGCATTTTAATTTGTTTGCAGCTTAGAATGCAATTTTATTAAAACGAATTTTTAATTCATCAAATACTGCTTTTTTATTCCCATCAATATAATCTTTTTATGACATTGATTTGATCAATTTTATTTCATACTATTAACCTATCCATGTATTTTTGGATTAAATTCTATTTGGTCAGGTGGCATTATTTTTTTTATATTACTCTAAAATACTAAATATTTCTAGTGTGCATTCATATTTCTATGTGAAATGAGCCTATTGTTTTGTTTTACTGTGCTGTCTTTGACACATTTTGGCACCAGGCTTATGTTAACTTCATAAAGCAAATTGTGACACTTTTCATTTTTTGTCTGCAATCTGTAACAGTTTAAATAGCATAAGAATTATGTGTTCCTTGAAGGTTCAAAAAACTTGCCCATAAAACATTTGGGCACAGCTCCTTTTATGGATGCAATTCTTTTAGACTGGTTTCTATTTCTTCCATGGATAGTGATCTATTCTGATTGTCAGATTTGATAATTTTTATTTTCTCACTTTCTCCTCCTTGAGGTTCAACAATTTAGCTTGGATTTATACATGAAATTTTGTGATTTTTTTTATTTCTTTGCTATCTTTCTCATTTCCTACATCATATGCTTGTCATTTCTTTCGTTTTGTCTTCACAGAGTCTATTTTATTAGTTTTTTTCAAAGAATCCAGGTTCTAGATTTATTAATTATTTTAATCTGTTTTCCAACACATTAATTATCTCTGGAGATTTCTCTCTTATTTTCTGGCTTTATTTTGCTTTTCAATATTAGCTTGAACAGCATGTTTAGTTTACATGTTTTAATTCTTTCTTTTTTTTTTTTTTTGCGGTACCGGGGGTTGAACCCAGGGGCGTTCTACCTCTGCGCTACACCCCCGGCCCTATTTTTTATACTTTATTTTGAAACCGGGTCTCACAAAGTTGCAGAGGCCTCACTAAGGAGAGAGAGAGAGAGAGAGAGAGAGCGAGCTGAGGCTAGCCGCGAACCCAGATCCTCCGGTCTCTGCCTCCCAAGGTACTGGGATTACAAGTGTGTGCCACCACGCCCTGCTAATTCTTTCTTATCTCAGATTAAACAATCAAAGCTTTCCTCTAAGCATACTTTAGTTCTGCCCCCTGTGTTTGCTGGGCAGGATTTCCATCCAATTGCTCTGTGTTTCTACTTTTTTTTTTCCGGTACTGGGGATTGAACCCAGGGGCATTCTACCTCCGAGCTACACCCCCGGCCCTATTTTATTCTTTATTTTGAAACAGGGTCTCACTAAGTTGCAGAGGGCTTCACTAAGTAGCTGAGGCTGGCTGAGAACCTGCGATCCTCATGTCTTAGTCTCCCAAGTACTGGGATTACAAACATGCGCCACCATGCCCGGCTTGTGTTTCTACTTTTAATATTTCCTTTGTCCTGTGTAGACAGGAAAGTAGTCCTTGTGTGTTGTTGTTTGTTGATTTGAAAAAAATTGGTATTTCATCCCCTAGTTTCTTAAAATTATTTCCTAACTTACTACACTGTGGTCAGAGAGTGTGAACTAAATAATTTCCAGCTATGGAAATAACTGAGGTTTTCTTTAGGACTTAACATACAATCAAAAATTTATAGGTTTAATAGATTTAATGTTTGATAGATACATATTAATAATTTAATAGTGGTATTTTTCAGATCTTTATCCATTTTTCTTACTTTTATAATCATCTATCATCTACTTTATTTGCCAAATACTGAGAGAAGTATGAAAAAACTTTCCCATTGCTACTGAGTTCCTTCCAATTATTTCTATTTTTAACAGATTTTGCTTTATGTATATTCATACCGTTGCTTGATAAAGATTGAATCAATAATTCATCAATGGTTTTTGTCCTATTTAATTATCTTTCTATGACATGTACATTTTGTTGTCTTTTCTTTCTTTTTTTCTTTCTTTCTTTTTTTTTTTTTTTGTGGTGCTGGGGATGGAACCCAAGGGCATTCTAACTCCAAGCTACACCCCCAGCCCTATTTTATTCTTTATTTTGAAACAAGCTCTTGCTAAATTGCTGAGGTTGGCCTCGAACCTGCGATCTTCCTGTCTCAGCCTCCCGAGTACTGGGATTACAGGCATGTGCCACTACGCCTGGCCGACATGTACATTTTAAAAAAGAATATTACAATCTTTAATTTGTATTTGCATTTGCCAATATACCTTTGCCCATCTTTCCATATGTCAGCTTGTATTTCTTGCATCAAGTGGATTTTTTAGAATCTGTGTCCCTAATCTGTCTATTTGTCTCTAAATAAGGATTTAACTAATTTTCATTTATTATAACATCATTTGGTTTGATTTTTGTCATCTTGTTTCTTGCTTCTGGCTTCATGCTTCTGTCCTTTTCTTTGTTTTTGGTCTTTTGTGAAACAGATCATTTTTTTCATTACTTTTTGTTGTTGTATTTTTCTTTTTCTTTTTTTTTTCTTGTTTTTTTTTTTTTTTTGGTGGCACTGGGGATTGAATCCAGGGGCATTCTACCTCTGAGCTACACCCCCAGCCTTATTTTATTTTTTATTTTGAAACAGGGTCTCGCTAGGATGCTAAGGACCTTGCCAAGTTTCTGAGACTGGCCTTGAACCCTGCGATCCTCCTGTCTCAGCCTCCCAAGTACTGAGATCACAGGCGTGCACCACCATGCCTGGCATTTTTCTTTACTTTTTAATTCTGCAATGTTCTGGAAAGGTTGTCTCCTGTTCTTAATTCTACCTTTGAGCCTTTCGAAATCATTTTTAACTTTCACGTCTCTCTTACCATCACTCGACCACCACTTTGCCCATGGGAGATGAGAAGTTTAGCATACTTTCATTTTCTGTTCTCCCTGAAACCCACATCTTTTGGTAAATAAAACTTTGTGTTTTAAATCTATATTATTTCTGTGGACTTTTTGGTTTGCTTATCCTCTTTTGAATCTTCCTCTAATTTAGACTAGCAATACTAATTGCCCTCTTACTATATGCTGTGACTTACTCATTCTTGTGCTCCAGATTTTGCTTTATCTGCCGTATAGAACAGGGGTCAACAAACTATGGCCTGTCTTTGTAAATAAAGTTTTATTGGAACACAGCCATGCCCACTCATTTACATGTTATCTCTGGATGCTTTCATGGTATGGTGGCAGATTTGAGTAGTTGATACAAAGACTGCATGGCCCACAAACATTAAAATATCTATTATCATATAAAAGGACAGTATAGAACCAAACACAATTTCATCAATAAAGACATAAGCATGACACATTTTCTAGGCCTTTCCAGACCTGAGGCTCAGCTCGTGAAAGACAACTTCGCTTGTATAAAATTCAAGTTAGATATTGTTTCTACCTCAGCATCCCGCTGTCCTACTCCTCTGACTCTTGGCATCTCGCGCCTTATCAATGAATTGAGACCAACCTGCTTCTTGTTTTGGTCAGGTATTCCTTTTGCTTATGTATTTATTTTTCAGATAAGATGCTGATAGAATTTTTCCCTGGCAACTTGATAAACCTCTCCAAGGGATTACTGGTCTGGGGTAACTGTTTGTTGGTATCGCCCAAGGCCTGGTGCAATTTTGTACTCTGAAGCCAAAGACAGCGCCCTTCTGTGGTGGCGTTCTTCACATTGCTCTTTCTCTTAGAATTCATGTCAGCTCTATTTTGGATCTCTTAATCTCCCCATATTTGGTTTTTTTTTCTGTTTTTCTTCTGATTTCCTTTCAAATTTCTTAAGTTCATATTCTATTCTGTCTGTTTGGTATTAGTAACACTCAGTCTCCTCCATGTTCCCTCCACTACTCCATCCCATTTATTTTTTTCTTTCTTTCTTTTCTTTTCTTTTTTCTTTTCTCTTCTCTTCTCTTCTCTTCTCTTCTCTTCTCTTCTCTCTCTTCTCTTCTTTTCTTTTCTTTTCTTTATGGTACTGAGGACTGAACCCAGGGACATCTACCTCTGAACTACACCCCCAGCCCTATTTTATTTTTCATTTTGAAAGAGAGTCTTACTAAGTTTCTGAGGACCTTGCTAACTTGCTAAGGCTGGCCTCGAACCTGCCATCCTCCTGTCTCAGCCTCCCAAGTACTGGGATTACAAGTGGCACCACCATGCCTGGCTTCCGTCCCATTTATTTGGCACCTTGTTCTGTCCTCGATGTCATCTGTGCTCCTTCCATACACCCAATCGCTCCTTAAGTCTCGTGTCAATACCACCTAGAGACCTTCTTCCGTACCGCAGTTTTAAAGGTGAACACAAACTCGGACCCCGCAGGTCGATCTCTTCTACTGAATAGCTGCGTGTGTTCCCAGTGAGTTTTCTCTTGTTTCACACCCCAGAGGATGACCTAGCATTAAAATTTGAAACGGGCTTTGTCTGAAATTGGCTGTATCCCTATTCAAATCTTTCAGACCCAGATCAAGGGTAGAAGGAACAAGATTGTCTTGGTTGTAGTTTGAATTTGCAGGACCACAGCTCTGTCCACCCACAGGGAGCAGAGAGACATAAAGACATAAACAGACATAAAGCGTTTTCACTTTTGTGCAGGAGAGCTCCTTTGTCCCGCTCGCTCGGCCTGGCGGGCACAGTGACCTCTCCTCCGGGTGGCATGACCGGTCCCCTGGGAGCCTCGCTTTACTTTTCTGCTGACCTTTCCTGGGAAAGCCAAGGGGCCATCCCACCCTTCAGGGGTCTTGGCCCTGGTACCCTCCCCAACCCTGGCACATCACCAAGAGTAGATCATGGAAAGCTGCCCCACGCTGCCCTGTGTCACCAGTGTCTGTCACTCCGAGCTCTGGGTGTTACTGAGAAGCAGCTGGGAGCCATTTCACCTTTACCCCCTTTTCCTGAGGTGAACCCAGGGCTCCTCAGATACTCATTCAGGCTGAGCTTGACCAAAGTTCCAGAAACTGCTCAGAGACTCGGGCTTACGGAGATGGGCTTTCCCTAGAGTTATCAGCAGGGATGTGAAAGTTCACCCCTATGTGTATTCTCTCAGGTGTATTAAAAAACGAGCCAGGGGATCTAAGAAGTTCCGTTGGATCTAGAAGTCAAGCCCTAGAGTTGCCTCAAGTGTATGGAAGTTTGCGGAAGCGTGCCTGTCACCCTAGCCTTTGCTTGTCAACCATTTACAGGACAACCCCCTGGGGTCAGTCGGTAGCAGAGTCCCAGCTGGACTTTCTTTTGTAGCCTCCCAAGAAGGTTGGGAGAAATCATGTGCAGTGTTTGACAAGTCTCTTCCTAGGAAAAATGAGCGATCCGGTCCACCTGTCTGGGACACATGGCATGTGATGGTGGCCGCCTTTGTCTGTTATAACAGAGCACCATAGACTAGATGGCCTAAACAGCAAACATGTATTCCTTACAGTGCAGGAGGCTCAAGTCCAAGATCAGGGCGCCAGCACGATTGGGATTTTGATTCATAGATGACCACCGTCTCACTGTGTCCTCCCATGGCCGGCGGGGAGGAGAAAAGAGCATCAGTTCCTTTGTCTCCTTATAAGGACACTTAGGCTGTCACAGGGTCCCCACCTCATGGCCTCATCTAGCCGTAAGGACTCCCCAAGGCCCCACCTCCTAACACCAGCACATTGGCGATTAGGCTTCAACATACGAGTTTAGGGGGACACACACATTCCATCCACCCACTAAGAGCCCTAGTATGCCACTTCTTTGCGTGTAATTTAATTCCCAGAACAAGCCAGCAAGACGGCATTGCAATACTAATCAGAGAAGAAGAAACTGAGGCTCCACAGAGGTAAAGTGACATCCTTCTGGAACTGCCATGGCCGCCTTCCCCGGAGCAGGGGACAGGGACCTGGCCACGGGTTCAAAGCCCTGGGATCTCCCCAATTCTGCCCCTTTCTCTGCACGTCTGTCTCCTCTCCTGTAGGACGAGGGGCTTATGTCCAGCCCGTAGCTTTCAAACTTAGCTTCAGAACTCTTTGTGCAAAGGAAATCTCCCTCCCAAACCCAAGATATAAAATGAATCAAAGTGTCACCAAACCCGTGGCAGCAGCCAGGGAACCCGGAGTCCTGAACACTCAACACTCCATTTTCTGGCCCCCAGTGTTGTGCTGGGTGCTGACAGGATCTGATTCCCGACTCAGCAAAAGGTATCCGAAGTCCTGCGAGGAGTGTGGTTTGCATTTTCAAAGGAGAAGGAGGCAAAGTGGAGCAAGGGCACATGGGCTGTCATTCTTCTGGAATGCCGGCAGAGCAGTAGTCTTTGCCCAAAAAGGGTTTGAAAAGGGAACATTTTGCAAACTTGCTTTTTTTTTTATGTGCTATCCACATTTAGCCTATCGCCAGGCTATGTAGTTGCCACTTAGAAACCTGCTGTTTACAAGTGGATCGTAGAGTTTAGTCCCTCATGATGAGAAGTGTTTTTGAAGTTTACCCGTGATCTGCAATGATATTGCTCCCCCCCATGATTGCACTGTTGTTAAGAAATGACTAATGAACAATCTCAGAAATGGATTTTTTTAAAGGAAACTCTAGAAGAGGATGAAATCCCGGAATAAGAAGCCATTCCTAAAGAGGTCAAAGCACTAGTTCCCAGCCAGGGGGATTTTGACCCCGGGGGATGTTTGGCAACGGCCGGGTCCATTTTTATTTATGACAATGTCACCATTGGGGTGGGAGATGCTCCTGGCATCTAGTGGGTTGTTTCAGGAACACTGTTAAACATCCTACAGTGTACAGGCCGGTCCCAACAGCGGAGCATTGACCAGCCTCACAGTAAAGCAGGACTGAGACTCACAAACTCTGCTTTATGTTATACAAATTTCTGAAATTTATCAACATACTTCATAAACACCATGTTTGAAGCAGAAAACCAATTTTATTATCATTTTAATTTTTTGCTGTGTTTACCACATCTTGGCTAGTGACAAGAAACAAAGACACTAAAATCTCCAGATGCCTGACAGTCCCTAATGAGGGTCCCTAATGCCTTTCTTTTTTTTTAATTGTGGTACAAGTCACATAACATAAAATTCATAGTTTTGCTGTTTTGTTTTATTTTATTTTATTTTATTTCATTTTATTTTATTTTATTTTTGGTGCTAGGGATTGAACCCAGGGCATTCTACCTCTGACCTACACCCCCAGCCCTATTTTATTTTTTATTTGGAAACAAGGTCTCGCTAAGTTGATGATAGTCTTGCTAAGTTGCCGAGACTGGCTTCAAACCTATGATCCTCCTGTCTCAGCCTCCCAAGAACTGGGATTACAGGCGTATGCCAGTTTTAACCATTTTAAATTGTGCAACTCAGTAGTGTTTAGTACACTATCATTGTTGTAACCATCACTGCTAAATAGTTCCAAAACATTTCCATTACCCCCAAATAAAACTCTGTACCCATTATCAGTCACTCCTTCCCCAATCCCTGGGCAACCATCAGTCTGCTTCCATTTCAATTTGCCTGTTCTTAATGATGCATATAAAAGGAATCATACAGTATGTGACCTTTGGGTATGTCTTCATTCACTTAGTGTAATCTTTTTTTTTCTGGTGCACTGTAATCATACTTCTTGATGCAGTTCAGGGTGATAGAGGCACACATGCACACAGCAGTCATTGCGCCCTCCCCCAGTTCCCACCCCACTCCCTCTCCCTCCCCACCTTCCCGTGCTCAGCACAGTGATTGGCTTTGATGAGTCTGTGTATGTGCATCATGTCCACTGGAAGTTCCCCTCCTTCACTTCACTAAGGTTTCTCCTCCTTTGTCTGGAGTCCCTCCTGTGTCCCATTTTCTCCCTAGCTTCCATAGATAAGGGAGAACATCTGACCTTTCTTTCACTTTTTGTGACTGACAATCTCCCTTAGCATAATATTTTCCAGTTCCATCCATTTCCCTGCAAATGACACAATCTTGTCCTTCCTTATGGCTGAGTAGAATTCCATTGTGTGTGTGTCCCATGATTTTGTAACCCATTCTAATCTGAAGAGTCAACAATGTCATAGCATTAATAGATACTTCATTCATTTTTTGTGACTGAATAATAATTCATTACCTAGGTATACCCTGTTTTATTTTATTCATCAGTTGGAGGACCTTTAAGCTGTTTCTACCTTTTACCTAGTTATGAATAGCGCTGCTATGAAATTAATGCACAAGTATTTTCTTAGCACTTGTTTTCAATTCATTTAAGAATAGTCCTAGAAGTAGAGTTGCTGATTATGGTACTTCAGTGTATAGCTCATTGAGGAACTGCCAAGCCGTTTTCCACAGCAGCTGCCCCAATTTAGTGACCCACTGGCAACGTGCAAGGGCTTCAGTTTTCCCACAACCTCCTCACTACTTGTTATTTTCTTTACTACCATTATTCTATCCATCCTTGCGCATGTGAAGTCATATCTTAATATGGTTTGCTTTGCATTTTCCTACTGGCTGGTGATGGTCAGCATCTTCCCGTCTGCTTCTAGGCATACGTGCATCTTCTCTGGAGTATGTACTAGTCAGCCTTTTCTGGCTGTGATGAATACCCAAGAAAAACAACTTAGAGGAGGAAAGGTTTCTTTTGGCTCACAGTTTCGGAGGCTTCAGTTCAAAGTTGGCTGACTCCAGGGCAGAAACATCATGGCCACCCCCCAGTGACCAGCTTCCTCCAACCACCACCCACCCGCCTGCAGTTTCTACCACCTCAAAGTAGTTCATCCAAATTATTAAACCAGCAAATGGATTAAACCCAGTGATGAGATTAGAACCCTCATGAACAATCATTTCCAAAAAGCCCCACCTCTGAACATTGCTGCATTGAGGATCAAGATTTAATACATGAGACTTTGGGGAATGTTCCAGATCCAAACCATAACAAAGTAATATCTGCATAAGTCCTTTGTTTATTTTTTAATTGGGGTTTTTGTCTTCTTATTGTTGAGTGTTAGCAGTTCAGTTATTTATATGTTCAAATACTAGACCCTTATCAGTTATATGACAAATGTTCCCCCCCCCCCGTGGCTTGTCCTTTCACTTTCTTGATAGTGTCCTTTGATACACAGCTGTCTTTAATTTTCATGACCCCAAGTTATCTACTTTTTCTATCATTGCTTGTATTTTGGGGTCATATCTTAGAAATTATTGACTAGTCCAAAGTCAAAAAGATTTATTCCTCTGCTTTCTTCTAAGAGTTTTATAGTTTTAGCTCTTATAGATAGTGCTTTGATCCATTTCGAGTTGAGCTCATTTCTGAACCCTTAATTCTATTCCTGTGCATAGAATTCCATTCCATATTTCATTCATATGTTGTCCTGTTGTCAGAACCATACTGTTCTGACTATTGAAGCTTTGTAGTAAGTTTTGGAATTGCTACCCACTATTATATATATATATATTTTTTTTTTTTTTGCAGTACCAGGGATTGAACCCAGGGGCATTCTACCTCTGAGCTACACCACCAGCCCTAGTTTTTATTCTTTATTTTGAAACAGGGTCTCACTAAGTTGCGGAGGGCCTCACTAAGTAGCTGAGGCTGGCTGCGAACCCGGATCCTCCTGTCTCAGCCTCCCAAGTACTGGGATTACAAGCATGTGCCACTGTGCCTGGCTTATTTTTTATATTTCTAAAAGCTAAATGGAAGTTTTCAGAATAAATACCTCTTTTTTTTGTAGAAAATTATGTAAAATAATACAAAAACGTGGCTACTTTGGAATTCCTAATCTCAAAACCTCTAAAGACAGAAAGCTCTACATTAATAATTTATTATGTTAATCAAAAAATTTTAAAACAACAATTAAGGAGATGAAAATACAAGCTACCCTGATTTGATTATTACACATCGTATATAAATATCAAATGATCACAATAGACCCCATAACTGTATACAATTAAAATACTAATAATTAACAAAAAATTAACATAAGAGCTAAAACCTGAATGGATGAGAACTGATTTGGAAGTTAACCCAATCCAAACTCATAATTCTATTTATGGATTTTTAAATTTAAACATAATGTTTAAATATATTATGTATTTTTATACTTTTGTTGGTACATTGTAATTATGCATCATAATGAATTTCAGGGTGATAGAAACACAGCACTTGATGGGTTTCCCTTCGGCTTCCACCCCGCTCCCTCTTCCTCCCCTTTCATATTATTAAGATTGGAATTGAAAACTTCCTGTATGTACATAGCTTTATTTGAACTGTTTCCTTCATCAAGTCTTCCTTTTCCCCTCTAGCTCCCTCCCCAAGTCCCCTTCCTCTATTCTACTGGTATCTGTCCTCATTTATCTGGAAGTTTTTGTTTGTTTGTTTGTTTCCCAATTTCTCTCCAGCTTCTACATATAAGAAAAAAACATACAACTCATATTTTTTTTTACTTCTGAGTGCCGCACACTTGTGGTGTTACACAGTATATGACCCAAATTACCTTTATAAAATCTGAAAAATGCTAAACTCTAAAACACAGTTGACTCCAAAGGTTTTAGAAAAGGAATGGTGGATAGTTATCTCATGATGCTCCAAACTTTGAGAATTTTCTGTCTTTGATTAGAAAAGCACAAAAACAAACAATAATCACACTTTTTTTCACGCAACTAACATTTATAACTCAACCGACCTACATTAGCCAGTACGTGAACACTTCACATTCTCTCTCTCTCTATCTCTATCTCTCTCTCTCCAGCTGTTACGAAATGTTTGTGATTCCAGAGAATAGTCCTCCTTCTGCTTAGTCTACATAATATGGAATTTTGTACTTTAATCAGTACAAAATTTAATCAGTACAAACATTGCCCTTCTGGATTATCCTTTAAAATAAAAATGCCCAGGCCATCCATGAGGTGTTTGATTTCTGCCTATGGTACATCCAATCCTATGTCATAGCCTATTATTCAAGCATTATTGTATTTAACTCCATAGTCCTCCTATAAAATTTTGGGGTGATATTTTTAACCCTTATTTTACCTGCCCCCCCAAATGAGGCTCATGGATGCTAAATATTTTACCCAGGGCCATAGAGCCAGTAAGTGACAACTCCGTCAGTATTTTTTCTCTGTATCATGTTAACTTTTCTTTAATCTACAAACAAGGCATTAGCCATGGCCACCATTTCCAAGAGAAAACAGAAAATCCTATACTTTCTACCCCAACACTGTCCTGATTTATTCATATAGATTCCGGAATGAAGGGAAGAAGTAGACAAACGAACATAATTAAAGTTGGAAAAAGTCAGGATGAGCAGGGAACTGGGAAGAGAGGGGAGTAGATTATTAACCATGTGAGTCTAATGTTCACTGCGTTCTCAGGTGTTTTCATGTCCAGTTCTTATCCCAAACATGCTGATTAATCAAGAAGTGTTTATGAGCACTCAGCATCTACTGTGTGCTCAGTTCTTAGTTGAGTCTTACACAGGAGACTGTCGAAGATCCGTTGATGAAGATCCACCTGAGAGAAAAGGTTCACACACAGAAGGCAGTAGCCATCAGGACATTGTGTCCTTCATTAGAAATGCTCTAGGAATTCACAGGTGAGAAGTGTCAGGCAGAGCTTAGATAGTCATTGAAATTTCATGGAGGGATTAAGACTCCAACTGGACCTGAAAAGTCAATAAAAGCTCCAAAGCAGGATTGAATACAGCATGTTCTGGGACCAGTGAAATAACACGTGTGTGTGTGTGTGTGTGTGTGTGTGTGTATGTGTGTGTGTGTGTTTTGTTGTTGTGGTATGTAAAGAGACAGAGTCTTGGAAGACAACACTGACCAGATTTGGTAGGAAACATTACCCTCAATGTCTTTTTGAAAGCCAAAGATTTTGACCTTATGGAAGTGGGGAGCCACTGCGAGACTGAGGCAGGTAAGTGAAATAGTGGAACAGTGTTAGAATTAGATCATATCAGTTGCGATGGTGAGATGCGTGGACATGAGAGATTCAGGCTGATTTGCTTAGGTTTGGATGAGAACCTGAACACAGGTGGGCAGTAAGACGTGGAAGGAAGGGCAGAGAGCAGAAACTTTCCAAGGCAGGTCAGTGGGCATCAGAGGTTGCTTGTGGGGAAGTCAGAATGGAACTGATAAAAGATAGTATTTGAGCATAGAGTTTGGCATGGGGTACCAGTGCGATAGGCAGAGATGCTGGGGGAGGTGATGGTTCCAGAAGGCCATTGGTTTATTTTTTATCAAAATTCTGAAATTATGATGTTTAAGTGAAACTATCTAACAATGTGCTGTAAAATATGGTAGCCTCTAGCCACATGTGGCAAACTAAACTTAAATTTATGCTAGATGAAATTAAAAAGTCAGTTCCTTGATCAGGTTAACCACGTTTCAAGTGCTCCATAGATACCCATGGCTAGTGGCTACCATGTTGGATGGCAGAGGCATAGCATATTTCCGTCATATCAAGATGTCCTATTGGTCTAGAGACCAGTCTTTATCAGCATTTTGGTGGGGGGAGAGCTCATGAACCATTTCCTTATTCTCCCAGGCAAATGGTAAAACTAAATAGCAGGGTCATCTCTTATAGAAGACGGTCAAGGGCTGAATTTTAGGATGTGTATGAAGTTGGAAAGAATAGACAGAAGAACAAGCAAATATTGCCTGAGGTCTTGGAAAAGTGGAAAATTCAGCATAGCATAAAATCTTGCCAACAAAAAGGAAAATTTCAGGGAGGGGGAAGTGGTGCCATTATAGAATGCAGCAGAGAACTCAGAAAAAGATCCAGAAAAAAGAACATTGCGTTTAGTAACCTGAGATCATTTGTAACCTATCAGACTCGGATGCAAAGTGGAGGAAAGGTCATTCCATAGGAACGCCCCTGGCTTTCTCTCGGGCCTTGTAGGAGTTGGGGACCTGAGAAGAGTTCCAGTGGAATTTTAGGGACAGGCTCATCAAGAAGGGTGTGGGGAGGTGAAAGCAGAGCCAGCTACTGAGAGGAGAAAAAGAAAGAAGTGAAAGAAACTGGATTATCATCACCAAGGATTTCATGATTAAAAAGAATTTTTTTTCAAGAAAAGGAAGATGGGTACAAAAGAAGGGAACCTCCAGGCATTAGCTGAGGATTGGAACGCAGAAGGCATCCGTGGACACAGCTGCCTTCACCTTGGGGTAGAGTAGAAGGGGGCAGGAGGAGACTGGGGGCTTCAGGACCTCGGTAGCCGTGGGTAGAAGGAGCTGCTGGTGCATTTGGGACTGTCCTTCTCTGAGACTGGATGTCAGACAACATTTCAGCCTGATCAGCTGATTTCGCTCCCCTGTCTCCTGGATTCGCCCCTGGATTCTTCCTTGCGATCAGTTTGCTTTGGGGTGCTAGTCTAGTACGAGCTGATACTCAATGCTCTCTGTGCGTTATTTCTTTTAATCCTCGAGGACATCTGGGGCAATGGATATTTTGATTCTCTTATTTCCAGAGTGAAGAAATTGTGGCAGAGGTGGTTAAGGTTCTTGCCCAGGGTCATGCAACAAGCAAGTGACAGAGAAGGAATTGGAACCTGGTTTCCTCCAGCACCAAGTCTTATGCCCTTCGTGTCCCCTGTGCTCTGTACCCAGTGGCTGGTCTATTCCTGCCACCCTGAGTGGCTTGGCCGCAACTCTGATCATGCCCACATAAGGAAGTGTTTGCTCTCTGTAGCCATAATTCTCCTCTCGTTACTGAGAGGTGGAAATAGGATGGCAGGGAAATGACACAAATAACACCTCCCGGTGTCAACTCAGCCTCCATGGGGGACAAAACGCTTAGCAACTCTTTCAAAGTAACCAAGACAAAACCTGACCTTTGAGCAGTTCCTCCATTTAGAGTTAAATTTATCTTCAGCAAATATGGTTTGAATAAACCAAGACCGCCTGTTTTAGCTATTTAACTGGGAAGGTAATATTTCCACTCTGATTTTAAATTTTTCTTTTGCCAAATTTTGGAGGGCAAAGGGGGGACAAAGGAGTGCTAAAGTTCAGGATAAAAGAGAAACTTCCAAGAAGTCTGTTGTTATAAACCATCTCGGCGGTCACCATGAATATCACTTTTCCAACCCAAGTCTTGGGTTTCCATGGTAACTGCTTTTACCCCAGCTGATTTGCCTCATGTTGTTTGTGCAGAAGTCATTGGCAAGACCCGACTGTGTCACAAAGTTCAGGTGTCAGTATCAACTGGATCTTCTGGGACAAATACCAGAAAGAAATCTATATTGTGCGCAACACCCTCTCCCACCCAACCACAACCTTCCCAAAGCCTAGCACTTTGCTACTGCACTGACCAAGTGCCAGAGCTGCCCGGAGTTGGCTGTCCTCTCAAAGTCAACCCACTGGTGCCAGCCAACTGTGACTTCTCTATATGTCCAACTGTGTCCATTGGAAGGGAATGAGGGCCGCGGGCTTTTAATTTACTAATGTTGCATCCCTCCAAGTATGCTTGGGTAAGAGTGTTTCGCAAGGGTCGGGAGGCAGATTTGACAGTCCGAGCCAAATGCAGACTTGAGAAACTGCATACTGCCTTCCTCTGATTCACCCGGGCTCCCCCATGGAAGGGATTTTCAAGGTCAGTGCAAAGCTCCGTACAAAGGTGTCCCCTATGGAGAACATATGGCGGAGGTCATGCTGAGGGTCTGTTCTTCCCCTTAACCTTGCCAGGGCTGGCCTACCTGCAAGAGCTACCCTCCCATCATGGTGGAATCAAGGGAACAGCTTGTGCCTTCTCTCTCCCCACGTCCTTCCTACATCTCCATCCCAGCCCTGCTTCTGTTTTCTAGTCTCAATGAAGGTGCTAAAGAAGAAATGTGCCCCCTTCAACCACATCATTCCCAGTTCTTGAAATGATCTCAGCTTGCCTTTTCTGGGAACCCCAGAGTGGACTTGCATCTCAAAATATCTTTCATTCTGCTGGGTGTGGTGGAGCATGCCTATAATCCCAGTATTTGGGAGGCTGAGACAGGAGGATCGCAGGTTCAAAACCAGTCTCAGCAACTTAGCAAGACCCTCAGCAATTTAGTGAGATCCTGTTTCAAAATAAAAAAATAAAATAGGGCTGGGGGTGTACCTCAGAGGTAGAATGCCCCTGGATCCAATCACTAACACCACACACACAAAAAGTCTTTTATTCAAAAAACACATTGAGAGCGTGGTGGGTGCCAGACACCAACAGACCCCAACTTCCTGGTGCAGATGGAAATGTGGTCAAACCTAACAAAGGACTGTAATGGTTACTCAGATACAGACATAGGAGGCCGGTTTCCAATTTGAGAGTCAGGGTGTCAAGTCATCATAGAGAAGTGACTTACTAGCCCAATCTGTCACCTTCTGATATAATTAGCAGGCATAGTTCATCTTTTTTTTCTTTTTTTTGCGGTACCGGGGATTGAACGCAGGGGCGTTCTACCTCCACGCTACACCCCCGGCCCTATTTTTTTATACTTTATTTTGAAACTGGGTCTCACGAAGTTGCGGAGGGCCTCACTAAGGAGAGAGGGAGAGAGAGAGAGAGAGAGAGAGAGATACAGGGAGAGAGCTGAGGCTGGCCACGAACCCGGATCCTCCGGTCTCCGCCTCCCAAAGTACTGGGATTACAAGCGTGTGCCACCACGCCCGGCCAACATAGGTCATCTTTTTTTTATTGGTGTCTTGTAAATATGCATCATAATGAGGCTCAGGGTGATAGAAACACACATGCGCACAGCACTTGGTGTGTTTCCCTTTGGGTACCACCGCTCCTTTCCCCTCCCCACACATAATATTAAAGTTGGTTTTGATAACTTCATATATGAACACAGGATTATTTGAATTGTTTCCTTCATCAAATCTCCCCTTTCACCTCCTCACCTCCCTCTTCAGATCCCCTCCTACTATCCTACTAGCATCTCCCCATATTTATCTGAAGTCCTTTTTGTTTCTCGATTTCTCTCTAGCTTCCACATACGAGTGAAAACATATGGCCCTTCACTTTCTGGGACTGGTTCATCTCACTTGGCATGATATTCCCTAATTCCATTTTCCTACAAATGACGTAATTTTGTTCTTCATTATGGCTGAGTAAAATCCATTCCTCTGTTATCAAACACCTAAGCTAATTCCATAGTTTGGCTATTGTGAATTGTGCTACTATAAACATGAATATAAGCCAGGCATGGTGGCGCACACTTGTAATCCCAGTACTTGGGAGGCTGAAACAGGAGGATCACAGGTTCGAAGCTAGCCTCAGCAACTTAGTGAGGCTCTCAGCAACTTAGCGAGACCCTGTTTCCAAATAAAAAATAAAATAGGTCTGGGGGTATGTCCCAGAGGTAGAAGGCCCTGGATTCCATCCCCAGTACTGCAAAAAAAAAAAAAAACCATGAATATATGTATCCCTATAATATCCTGACTTCAATTTCTTTGGGAAGATCCCCAAGAGCGGTATAGCCGGATCATATGGGTCTGTCTTGATCTCTCCTTTGGTAACAAAGATCTTGAGTATGAAAACCTGGTCGTTATTACATTGGGTTCAATGTCTGACTTCCCACAAGAAGGCTGAGAATGGAGTGAGAGTCATGGTGGCCCTAACTCTGTCTCTGGAACTGAGGGGACTAACTGGAGGACACGGGCAGTTGAGGTGAGGAGGAGGCCCAGCACAGACAGTGTGGTGGGGAGGTCCTCGCCTCACCTGTGTGTCCAGGCGAGGGATGGATTGATTTCCAAGCTCAAAACGACAGAGGAGGAGACTTGCAGGAGCACTTTTATCTGCCGTGGTTCCTGTGGTAGTAATGGCATCTACATTTTAACCATGACTTCAAACTTTGGACTTGCCCTCGCTCTGCCTCCCTCTGTGCCCTTGGGAAGCTCCAGCTTCCATTCTAACTCAGCAGAACGATGGGGCCGGCTTAGGCCATCCGCTTCTTAAACTCCAAATTGCATTCCTTAGGCCTGGCCTCTGTTGGTCTCAATCAGCTTTGACTCTTTGGGGCCTAAGTACAGTCTTGAATACTGGAAAAAATATACATAGATTAGCTGGGCTAAATTAGAAAGACTCGAAGTCCAGTCATACATCATCGCAGAGAAGTCCTGGCCAGCCATGCCTTATTTAATATAAGCAGCAGGCTTGAGTTGGGCTCTCTCCGGGTCACTGAGACTCGGAATGTGGCTTTGGTGACATGATCTTTTTTTAATTTGATAGCAGATTTTTTTTATTGGTTACAAAACCTAAACCCATATACAAAATTAGGAACACGTTTAGATGCCTCTTTTGTTTTTTTGTGTGTTTTGTTTTGTTTTTTGCAGAACTGGGGATTGAACCAAGGGGCATTCTACCTCTGAGCTACACCCCCAGTCCTATTTTTTTGTTCTTTATCTTTGAAACAGGGTCTCACTAAGTTGTGGAGGCCTCACTGAGTAGCCTCCCATGTACTGGGATTACAAGCATGTACCACCATGCCTGGCTTAGATGCCTCTTTTGAAAGAACATTTTAGTCTATTTTAACTGAGTTAAAAAAATAAATAAAAACAATGCGATTTTTAAACACTGTTTTGAAAACTTAAAAGTACAGCAATAAACTTAGTTTCCTTTATCTAAGAAATGGTGCAATTCCAGTTCAAAACTGGTAAGGTCACAACAAATTGAATCAAGCAAATGCATACCTCTGCCTGCATTACTGGAGGCTCATGGTCACTTAAATGGTATTTTGCACTTAAAACACAGGAGGAAATAGGAATAATCACAGTAGAGGCCTGATTTTAATCCCAATGTGTGCAAAATTTAAAAGGAAACTGTCAGTTAAGTATGGAGAATCCCGAAGAAACTAAACTGGAAGGGGGACAATCCACCATATCAAGAAGATTTGGACTTTAAGGGTTTCACCGAAGTTTGTGACCTTAATTTGCTTTGACCTTGTTATTCCTACTTTTGGTGAACACTACACAGTTTGAAAAGATTTAGACGATAGTGTCTGAACAGGATGCTGTTACCATACAAAGCTTTAACTCAAAAATTGGATAAAGAAAAACTGCACAATGAATTCTGACTCAATTTTATGTGCACAAGAGTTGAAAAATCTGAGCCACTTTAAAGAGAAATTGATTCTAAAATTCTTGGAGTATTGGGAGGTTAATTCAGATCCCCCTCTAAAAGTATCCACACATAGTAAAAGATTCAAACAGGGATCTGTGTAGAGGAAAAACCTGTAGTTCTTTAACCCAAGCGTGATCGGATGGGATGACTTGATTTTTAAGCTGGTGCAGGTTGACTTCTACAGATATTGATTCAGACCAATCCTGGTGCTGGGCTTTGTTGAATATCTCTGAATATAAAAGGGAAAGATAATTCTCCAAAGCACTTAAATGTGGTCTTATAAATTTTTAAAAAAGGTATCCAAGCAGCATTTTGGTGCCCGGAAAAAGTTTAAAAACATGGTGTGAACACATCTGTATGATTAAATGCCTGTTCTGCTTTGTACTCCATGACTTAGCTGAAGTTTCCACAGCTTGGAAAGACCAGAGTCTTGTGATCAGTGGAAATGGCCAACTGGAAAACTCAAGCCAAAAAAAAAAAAAATCTGAGTTGTCCCGATGTGTGTGTTGCGCTGCTTACAATGGCGTTTTCATGGTGACTAAAGTAATGTATCGAGGTAGAAATCAGAGCCACTCAAGGCGGGGCCATTCGGAGCCCTGCATGCAGCCCTTGCGTCTCCACACATGTCAGCTCACAGGGTGGCCACTAAATGGCCACTGCAAAACTGTCTCAAAAGCAGAGCTCGTTTTGCTGTCCTATGCCATGTCCCCAGGGAGGACACTGGTGAGACCTCAGGCTCTCTACTCCAGTGGCCATTGTGGATTTAACGTGACTCTTACGGCTGCCCCTTTTATCTGTGTCTTTTTGTGTCAATCCCACACCCCACCCAAAACTGTTTTCATTCCATCTAAGCACATGAGGCAAAAATAAATGAAAAATCCTTTTAGAAGGGGCTAGAGAGGCGTGAGCAGATCCTGGTAGGGGAAGATGAAATCTGTCTGCTTTTCTTCTATTAAAGTGGACAACTATTTCTCAGAGTGTATGCGCCAGCCACGTCACATCTATCTATATTTAATACTAAGAGTTCTCTTAGGACCACTACCCAGTCAGGAAGTGGCAGGGCCGAGATGCAAATCAGGACCCTTCGATTCTGGAGCGCAGGCCTTTCCCAGCGTGTTGCTTTCTTCCTGGGCTGCTCCTTCCTTCTTCAGACTCCTGGCCCTCCGGAACTGATGGGCCCTGAGCATTTGCCTCTGCTTCCCACGGCCCAAGTGCCACTGGGGGCCCTGACTGCAGAACCCAGGGAAGAGCATCCCTTCTCAACCGTGAGCGGAGGCTTTGTTTGGAATTGCTGACTTCTGTTTGTCGTTCACATTTGCAAACGTGGCAGACAAGAGGCCACCAATTTGCTCTTACCCCTGTGACCCGCCTTTTGGGAAAACAGCTACCACAAAAGCAGTGTGGTGACCGCCTAAATAATTCACTACATCTGTCTTCTTAAAGAGTTTAGTGGGAGTTTTTAGTCACTTGTGATATTTGCTTTTTATTTTGGGTTTTTTTTGGTACTGGGGATTGAACCCAGATATGTTCTACTTCTCAGTGACACCCCCAGCCCTGTTTTTTTGTTTTGTTTTGTTTTGAAACAGGGTCTTGCTAAGTTGCTGAGGATCTTGCTGAGTTACTGAGGCTGGCTTCAAACCTGCAATCCTCCTGTCTCAGCTTCCTAAGTACTGGGATTACAGGCAGGCACCAACAAGCCTGGATCTTGCTATTGTTTTTTTTTGGGGGGGAGGATAAGGGTACTTTCTAAGTGGTGAATCATTTGAAATTTTCCTCCTAATATAGTGATTCAGTCTAAGAACAGCCTCATTATCCCAAGGGCTCTGGGCAGTTTCTCCTCAAGGATGTGGGATAAGGACAGGTAGGAAGGGTCTTTGGAGTATTAGCACTTGCAACTCAGTCTCCCATGCCATCCTGGGGTAGACTCGCTGAGTTGTAGGTTAAACAGTGGAAAGAAGCTGGTGTCAAGGATCAGAACATTCTAGACCATGTTCCCGCTTTGTTGCTATACCCAATGGATGTGTCATGAGCGTCGGTATAAAGACCTGCACTCTGTACCTGAGAAGTGGGATGTGTAGCAAGTTGCCCAAGGGCCTCTGAGTAGAATCGTTGGAGTCATGAGAGAAAAATGATTTTAGAACCATAAAAAGCGAACTGTTATAAAAATGTAAGACGGTCTTGTTAATGGACCGCGGGGAGGTAGAATCACTCACTAAAGCGGAAGCCAGTCTTTCTGCGATGGGTTATATAACAGGGCAGTTGGTCAAGTGCCTCCAAAGAAAGTGTTTAGCAACATTTATAGCAAGAGGACAGAGTAACTTTCTGTCTGTTAAATAGAAGAATAAGAAGTGGAGCTCATATTTGCTTGGCAGTTATTTTTTTTCTTATTTCACTTTTTACTTCTGTTTAAAATAAGGGCCTGGTGGATTTGAAAGCACTGGCTCTTCACACAGATGACGTGGCAAGCTCCAGCATGCGAGGCATCAAAAGTCCAGGGACAAGTGAAAAATTAAAACTGGAGTCTGCTCGGTTTACCTGTCCAGGGAAAGGCTGACAGGAAGTGGGACGCATCCGGCATTCCGGCTGGATGGGCGTTTCTCTCCCAGATGTCTTCTGTCCTGGACACTCAGCCAGAGGATAGACTTTGATATCCGGGCCATGGAGACTCACTCCATTTCCTCAAAAGGGGTAGAGGTCCAAAATGTAGGGCTACACAGCTTTTTCTAACATGGCGCCCACAAACCACGAGATGTGGGCTCTTCAGGGCCAAGGAACCCAGGGAGAGATGGCTTTGGGACAAAATGATGTCCATGAGTGTCCCTGGTTGGCTCAGGAAAAAGAGAATGCTAATTTCCATGCCCAGAAAGGTCACAAGTGACTGAATAATCCACAGAAAGCCTGCTTTGTGTCTTGGTTTCATCATCTATATATGTATGCAACTGTAAAATGCATTTTTGGGGAGTGGTACTGGAGATTGAGCCCATATCTAATTGGCTGAGGTTCATTTCTACCCTTCATCTTATTTTGGCTTTTCATCCACATTTATTCCTCCAAATGAAATTAAGAATTATTTTGCCTAGTTTTAAATAAGCTCTTGGTGAGAATACTGCTCATTTATATTAAATGGATAAAATTGATACTTCACAATATAGAGACCTTCCATCCAAGAATATATTGCTTCACTTAAGTCAGTCAATTTTTGTCGCTTTCCCTATTGTTCGTTCCGTACATCTCGTTAAATGTATCCCTAGGTATTTTACGTTTTTATTTCTACTGTGAATGAAATCCTTTCCTCCATCACATTCAAACCCTAATGAATGCTAGTATATAAGAAAGCTACAGATTTTAATATATTTAATATTCACCCAGGTACCTTCCTGCTTTCCTACTAATAATTGTTTTAAACTAATTCTTGTGGGTTATCCAAGTATGCAAAACCATCTACATTTACTAACTCTACTTCTTCTTCCAATACATTGAACCCACCTTTCTCTTGGCTAATTGTATTATTAGCTGCTATTTCTAGAACAACACTGAATGGGTAAAATATCCAGTTGGAGCAGGACAGGCTGATGGACCATCTTTCCATGTCAAAAGAAGCATGTTACCTTGAAGCCAGGAAGGAGGGATCGGCCTCCTCTTCCTCTCCATCTGTCCTCAAACACTTGCTGATAGAAATAAAATCTCACACTGAAAGGTGGTCTTGGGAGAAAAGGGCAGGTTGAATGCATTGTTGCTGCCTAGCCTTCACAATATGGTGCAAATAGAAGGTGGGACTGATTCCCTGCCTAACTCTGAGGTTCCTACGCTTTTATAGCATCTCAATTGGTCTCAAGAGCAGCGCCTCACCGAGTCCATGCCGGGCTTCTTGGTCACGCCTGGATCAGAGCAATTACCTTAATTTCCCAGCACTCTATGCAGAGTTCTGCCTCCCAAGAAGCCCAGGGCGGTGTCTTTCCTGAGATCTTTACTTTGTATTTTATTCCTGGTTCCTATTTGAACCCATATTCTAGTTACCCCTGACAAGCAAAAGGGAGACAAAATTTATCCCTTGGTTCTATTTCCAACCCACTCAAAAATAGAAGGCAGTCAGAGTTCTCAGGAGCTGACATGCATTCAGATGGGAGACTGGGCGCCCGGTTTCCATTGTGACAGGGTCAGGGGAAATCATCGGGCCTGGGTTACCCACAGAGCTGCTCAGGCTGTCAACCTCCTTGGTTTCCCACTGGAACAGAGTCCAGTAAGGATTAAGAATTGTGAGTGTTGGGAGTAAATTTTATACTTTGAGAATCAGAGGGCCTTCTTATTATTCTTCTTTTCATAAACACACACACACACACACACACACACACACACACACACACACACCTATAACTTTACTGATACACATACGTGTGAACACGCTCCTGTGCAGCACATGCTGTGCTGTGCCATCTGCCCCGCCCCCTCCCCGGCTGGGTGTGCTCATGGCTGGCAGCTCACACGGTAGGAAGGCCAAGGTCTGGTCCACGTCCTAACTCGGGACTGCTGTCCACAGCAATGCCCACTCCTTTGAGATTGACTGAGGCCTTTATTCTCTCATTGCAGCCCAGGTGTGACCCAGGGCTGCCCATCCTGCCTGCTTCGCTCCCCGCCAGGTCTGACACTGGGATGATTCCAGGGACCCTCGGCAGGCAGGTTCACCTCCATCAAGTCTGCTTCCCAGGGCTAAACCTCCGTCTGCCTCCCTCACCTATCTGCTGGAATTTTTAAAGTGTCATCATTTTTCTCATGTGGACTTTTTTTGTTCCCCAATTCCTCCCCATCTATTGTCCACAACCTGACTTGTACCGGCCTGTATTCTCTGTATTTTACTTAGTTTTCTATGAGTGCTGTCTGACTACTACCCATCACTTCCTCTGTCAATGAGCACTCACCTTACTTTCAAGCTATGGCCTCCACAATGGTGCGCACGGTTCACAGAGGTCCTTGCCCACGTAGGTGGCTTTACTTCCATGGGATAGACTCCTACTAGAGGGTTTGCTGGTTGGAAGGGTATGCATGCTTTCAATTGTAAAAGATGTCACTGGATCACTTTCTTTTTTTTATGTTTTTATTGGTGCATTGTAGTCTCACTTCACAATGAGTATCAGTTTGGCTTTCTTAGGAAGCTGTGACCCCACTTCACCAGCACTGTAGGACAGTGACCTGCTGCTTGTCCCACCTTGAGCTTCCTACCTGCAGATCCCACCTGCAGATCAAAGGACAATCCAGGCTAAAGACCACTCACAACTGCACCGTTTCTCTCTGCTTCTCTGTGGACAGAAAGGGGAGTTTGGTGTGGGGAAGAGAAGGCTGATGGACTTAAGCATTCCCTCGACTCTCAGCTGGCTTCTTCCTCTAATTGGTGAGAGATGTGGGGAGGAGACCAGCAGGGCATCTTCTCCTGCCCCAGCCTACAAACCACGGAGCAGCTGCCGTCTCTCAGAGAGAGGCAAGAGCCAGCCTGGAGCCCAGGGCTACCCAGGCAGGGAGCCCACAGTGCGGGGGCTACTGCCACTGCTGACAGCACCAGAGGACTGGGAAGAGGGGTACTAGAGGGCAGAGAGGGAAGATGGCGTGAGGACGGGCAGGGAGCTGCTTGCAGCAGGACTCTCAGGGTCTTCAGCTCCCTGTGGGAGAAACTATGTTCTTGCCTCTGGACAAAGAAAAAAAAGAGAGAAAGAAGTGGCTTGTTGGCCGTCTGCCCATGCTGGAAAGGAGGAACACTGGGATTGTTCCATTTAGGAAAATCCATTTAGCATATTTAGGTACAGATACATCTCCTCCAGGGCCCAAGACACCAGGCATGACCTGGCACTTCCATGACCTCTACACACTCTCTAGGCTGGTCCTCATCGGTGATGGGGGCTGGCTCCGGGGAAGGCCAGAAGGGCTCGCTGCCAGCCTGGGCACTGGGCATGGCATGGCAGACTGTCTCAGCCTGGCTGTCACTGGCATCTCCCGTCCCCTTGTCGGTGTGTGACGTGAAGCTGATCCTAGCGGCTGCCGCCTGTGTGGCACAGAATCCTGATCCGTAATAAGCATTCCACAGCGCATCTACTTCTGCCAATGGTTGTAAGTCTTCTTATGAGCTGCATCAGGCGTGCTATTATCTTAATCTTCTTAGCATCCATGTGAGAGCTGCACAGGTCAGCAGGGGCCCTTTGGGCACTGCCAAGGAGGCACAGTTAGATTAGAGCGCCAGAGGCTCAGGCTCCCCACCCCTCCACCCCCAACTTATCTCCCCAGCTTCTTTCTTTAACTACAGAAGACCTCAGTCTCCCGAAGTCCAGGGAGTAATAAACCATGTGTCAGAGAAAATGAGGACACTTACACAGACCAGTATCTTGGGAACTCCTTAACCTTGTGTTAATCCGCAGATAAAGGTAAGAGAAGGAAAGCGACCCCACCAAACCTGACTTCATCAGAGAGGCGATCGCAACAACCCAGGCTGCAGAAACAGTCTTCACACTTTGAAGGGTTCAGCACAAAGTGTAGAGGACTAGTTAACACTCTGGTAGAACTTGGACTTTCTCTTCCTAGGATCATCTCAGGGTAGGGAATGAATTTGGATTCTAGCAGCTAAGATGGCTGTGGGCAGAACAGCTCATTTTGGAGTTAGTTCCTTAAATAAACCACCATCTCTGTGTAGTCTTGTCATAGCCAGAGGTAAGGAGAAGGTCCAACTCCGCCGTCCCTCCAGCCAAATCATCTGTGCTTTTAGTTTCTGTTAACTCTTCACTCTTCTGTGTTTAATGAATATAGTCTAGCTCCAGGGGGTCAGCTTTTCATGATTGTCTGTCTGCAACCTGGATGTATGTCATTCTAACCAGAACAAGAGAGTCCCAGTGACTCTTCTGATGAGTTTGGGCAGAAAAAATCAAGGCTTCAAGCCAATTCGCAGAGAGCAAGATCTTAGGAGCACCCTGATGTCACCGCCGTGCTCCTCCTTTCTTTGACACAAGAACATTTAGGGCTGCCTCCAGGGTTCAAGAGTGCATGCAGATGGAAGAGCCATGAAGCATCTTTTCCCAATATGGGTCTCATGTGTCCACCAGCCCTGCGCTTTGTCTGCAGGGGACCTGCTCAGGGGTGGGCTCCTGGTGTCTGCAGGGACTGCTCTGGGTGGGAGATGCTGCAGTGGCGGCTCTCAGACTGTGATGAGCCTAAGAATCACCAAGTGTATCAGTGAACTTTCCCATCGCTGTGACCAAAATACCCGACAGGAACAACTTAGAGGAGGAAAGGTTTACTTGCGGCCATGGTTTCAGAGGCTTGGTCCATAGTTGGCTGGCTCCAAGGCAGGGAGGAGAGCTGGGCTCAACTCATTGCAGCTGGAAGCAGAGAGAGAGAGAGAGCCAGAGGCAGGGACCAGAGACAGATATTGTCCCCAAGGCCACACCCTAGTGACCTACCTCCTCCAGCCACACCTGCCTATGTCACCAACCCAGTAAATCCCCCCCCCCTTTTTTTTTTTTTGCAGTACCAGGGATTGAACCCAGGGGCATTCTACCTCCGCGCTACACCCCCGGCCCTATTTTTTATACTTTATTTTGAAACCGGGTCTCACGAGGTTGTGGAGGGCCTCACTAAGTAGAGAGAGAGAGAGAGAGAGAGAGAGAGCGAGAGCGCTGAGGCTGGCCGCGAACCCGGATCCTCTGGTCTCCGCCTCCCAAAGTACTGGGATTACAAGTGTGCGCCACCACGCCCGGCTCCAGTAAATCCATTCAAATTATGAATCCATTGATGGATTTATCCACTGATGAGATTAGAGTCCTGATTAGAGTCCTATTCAGTCACCTCTGAACATTTTTGCTTTGCCAGTACATGAGCTTTCCTGGGGAACATTCTATATTCAAACCATAACACCTAGGAAGCTTATTGAATGTATAGATTCCCAGCACCTCCCCCAGAAATCCTGACTCTCTGACTCGGGTGGGGCTGGGTGGGGCCTGGCTGAATCTGAGGACACCAGTTGCAGACTTGAATCTATTAGAGGCTCAGGCCCACAGTCGCTCTCATATGCTTGGTGCTTTCTTCAAACATTTGACATTTCTTCTTCCTGAAACACCCCAATCCATCCCCGCATACACCTCTGCCATTTAGAAGTGGGGAGCCACCATCCCCCAGATGAATCATCCTCTGCTTGGTTTGTCTGCACCTTAGGTCAGGATTTTCAGTGGTTTTTTTTTGTTTTTTTTTTTGCGGTACCGGGGATTGAACCCAGGGGCGTTCTACCTCCGCGCTACACCCCCGGCCCTATTTTTTTATACTTTATTTTGAAACCAGGTCTCACGAAGTTGCAGAGGGCCTCACTAGGTAGAGAGAGAGAGAGAGAGAGCTGAGGCTGGCCGCGAACCCTGATCCTCCGGTCTCCGCCACCACGCCCGGCTCAGTGGTTTTTTTTTTTTTTTTTTGCAGGAACTTTCTGGAGGCGTGTGAGATTGTAAGTAAGGGGCTATGGAATTGCTGATCTTCCTAGGTTTTAGTTTTTTTAATTAGGCTATTCTTCTGAATCCCGTTGCTACCTCTCTGCCTATCTTTATAATAAACTCCCAATGCAGGGGGAGCTTTGTGTTTTCAGAAGTGGAATCAGGACCTTGTAACTTCTAGCTCCATTTCTTTGGGAACTCCTGAGTTTTTTATCACCTTGCCTGCTGTTCATTTGTGGTTGTTTTTCCTTATTTCCATTTGTCCAATCATCTTTTTCCTAACCTGTTTTCCCCCATGGATGAAGTTTATAACAATTTTAAGTGCCAAGGAAAATTTCATTCGAACAACATATTCACTAAGTATATGGGATGAGTTGGAATCTACACATGTTCTTTAAGGAACACACGTATCTCTTTCTCATTCTATAGGGAGTCTCCCAGGAATTGTCTTGTTTTCTGGTTGTTCCTTTCCCCCGGATAGTTCTGCGTTATAGATACTAGTAATAGACACTTGAATTCACCTTGTCCTGTGGTCATTTTTAATGAGCCCCATATCTCCCTCTCTCTTCATACCACCTTGTGCCAAGCAGGATTTAGCCAAACTCTGGTTTTGCCAGTGGGTAGGCAGTCAGGCTCCCTGTGGCTGTACTGGTCTTTGTGGATGATGGTTCGATCTCTGCGTGGGTGACAGCTGGAAGACACCGCTGCGCTAGTGTGTTCCCCAGCTTCCAGCAATCGTTCCTCTAGTGTTGTGTTGCCGTACTGAGATGTGACACTTCTGCAAAAGTATTATATGCCACGCACTGTGCACTCGCCGTGCCCACACTAGCTCATACATGCAACCCTGTCAGGGAGGTACCGTTAGCACTCAGGTTATACAGGAAGACACGGAGGAATCCCAAGGTGAAGTGGGGCTGGCATTGGGAGAGACGGGATTGGAGTTGTGTCCTGGGCTCTTACCAGGACACCCTGCGTGCAGTAATACCCAGCTTCTAGCAAATGTCCATAGGCACAATTATTGTTCCCAGTCTCACCACTGACCACAAAGACTTGGAAGAATTGAAATACTGACCCTGTGACTTCATTGAATAGAGAAGAGCTCTGCAGGGAGTGTGATCCTCTACAATTGAGAGGATTTTCGTCATATTATGGCGATGCCTGAGTCGCAGAAAATAATAATAATAATAATAATAATAATAATGATAATAATAACAACAACAACAATAGAAACAAAGTCAGTGCTCAAGATCACAGGCCATTTACCCCAGCCCTGCATCATTACTTCTTCCCTCCCGTCCTCAGCTGACAGAGCTGGCCCTGGAGACAAGAAGTACATTTGGAGCTGGGAGCATACCTGTAATCCCAGGACTTGGGAGGCTGATACAGGGGGATCACAGTTTTGAGGCCAGCCTCTGCAACTTAGAGAAACCCTTAGCAACTTAGTGAGACCCTGTTTCAAAATAAAAAATAATGGCTGGGGTGTAGCTCACAGGCAGAATGCCCCTGGGTTTAATTTCCAGGAAGAAGAAGAAGAAGAAGAAGAAGAAGAAGAAGAAGAAGAAGAATATGAGGAAGAGGAGGAGGAGGAGGAAGAGGAAGAGGAAGAGGAAGAGGAAGAGGAAGAAAAAGAAGAAGAAGGAGGAGGAGGAGGAGGAATAAGAAGAAGAAGAAGGAGGAGGAGGAGGAGGAGGAGGAGGAGGAAGAGGAAGAGGAAGAAGAAGAAGAAGGAGGAGGAGGAAGAGGAAGAAGGAGGAGGAGGAGGAGGAAGAGGAAGAGGAAGAAGAAGAAGAAGAAGAAGAAGAAGAAGAAGAAGAAGAAAAGGAGGAGGAGGAGGAGGAGGAGGAGGAGGAGGAGGAGGAGGTTGAAGTGCTAATGCCTGGTAAAGGACTTCTGTGCTAATTCTTCCAAGAAGACAGTATTTTTATTTAACTGGAACAGGCACAGGGAATGGAGCATTCTAGAACTTACACCAAATCTGATCTCTAATGAGGACTTGGAGCTTTAGTGTAGACACTAATTTTCTTCCTCAACCACAACAACAACAACAACAACAACAACAAAAGTTTGGTCTGGGGATGTAGCTCAGTGGTAGGGCACTTGCCCAGCATGCTCAAGGTCCTGGGTTCTATCCCCAACACTGCCAAATCAAAACAAAAAAGAGACCACGTGCCGGGCGTGGTGGCTCACGCTTGTAATCCCAGTACTTTGGGAGGCGGAGACCAGAGGATCCGGGTTCGCGGCCAGCCTCAGCCCTCTCGCTTGCTTTCTCTCTCCCTGTCTCTCTCTCTCTCTATTTAGTGAGGCCCTCTGCAACTTCGTGAGACCCGGTTTCAAAATAAAGTATAAAAAAAATAGGGCTGGGGGTGTAGCACAGAGGTAGAACGCCCCTGGGTTCAATCCCCAGTACCTCAAAAAAAAAAAAAGAGACCGTGTGGTGACAGGCATACCCAGGGCAGTTGTTTCAAGATATGTGAAGTAAGTACTATTATTATTTGATTGATTTTACCGATGAGAAGACAGTGGGTCTGAACATTCTCGTCCCCCACAGTGTATGTTGAAACCTAATCGGCAATGTGACGGTATTAGATGGTATTGCCTTTGGGAGGTGTTAGGTCACAAGGACAGAGCCCTGATGTTTGAGACTAATGTCCTTATGAAAGAGACCCCAGAGAGCTGCTCCCCTTCCACCTTGTGAGCACACAACTAGACGGCACTGCCTGCAAACCAGAGAGTGGACCCTCACTGGACACCAAACCTGCCAGCCCCTGAACCTTGGTCTTCCCAAACTCTGGAACTGAGAGCAGCAAATTTCTGTTGTTTATCAGCCTCCCAGTCTGTTATTCTGTTATAGCAGCCCGAATGGACTGAAGAGATGTCTCACATCACCCAACTGGCAGGTGACAGAGCTGGGATTTAAATCCACATCTGCCTAATTCCAAAACATTTCCCATAAACCTCAACACTGTGCACAGACAAGCTTTGACTGCAATCAGACGTGAAGATGAGAGTAGGCCTCATCCCTTGGCAGTTCTTAGAAAACCCAAGTGTTCCATAAGTATGAGTCACTGTCGCATTAAATCATGACGATAACATGGTTAACATTTATCTCGTGCTTATCGGGTGCCAACTGCCGCATTAAGCGCTGCACATGAGCCATCTAATTTCATCCTCACGCAGTACTGTAAAGGGGGTTCAGTTCTTGCTCTCCATTTTACAGATGAGAAAACTGAAGCTTGCTGAGTTATGAATTTGCCCAATTATGCACAACTATGTCATTAATATGTATAAGAGCCCTAGCTATAGAGAAGGCATGGTGCAATGTGCTAGAGAGCTAGAAAAGGCCCGAGACCTTGCTCTCTGTCTGTAGAAGCCGATGTGCACAGACCAAGACAGCAAAGCAACAGTAGCAGGAGCTGGTGCCAAGGGTGTGGGCTGGGTCAGACCAGGAAGAGGTGGGCATGAACTCTATGAGCACACACCCGCAGACCACAGTACTTCTAAAGCCTTGTGGATATGCTTTTATTTCTTTAAAATCAGAATAAAAATAAACAAGTCAAAGAAACTGTATCAATACACAAAATAGTCATCTCTATACCAACAGAGCTGTCAGATGTAATTTTTACTATTCTGCATGGCAGAAGGGGCCCATGAAGGCAAAAGTAGCTGGAGCCATGGGGTCAGATGTGACCCTACCATGGCCTCCTGGAGGTAGGTCAGTCCCAAGTCTTCAGGGGTGGCAGAGCCACAGGAGGAGGGAGCCTGGGCCCCTGAATCCGACACACACAGAGGTGCCTGCTAATCAGAAACACCCACCTACCAATTGGAAATAGATTCAGCAGGTCATGCATGAGACCCTCATCAATTGCTCTAGCATTCCCCAAATAATTTTCTTAGGAGAAATGAGAGACTTAGGATCACTTTCCGAGCAAAGTCACAGAAGGAAATTGGGCTTACGCTGAGCCTGGATAGGCAGAGAGCACTAGCTCAGTGGAGCACACCCCACTGTCTGATCTGCAGGAGGAGGGTGGGGCAGCCTGTAGACTAGTTGGCCCTCTCTCAGGAAGAGGGGAAAAGCCCTCTCTGGCCACAGTGTGCTTCCAGCATGGCCAGTGGCCAGCTCAGTGCCCTGAATGCTGGTAGAATTCAGGAAATGAAGCTCTTGCCCTGGTATGAGCACCAGTGACAGCACTTGGAAGTGGGTTTTCTGTTTTAAGCAGGGATCGATCGAGCAGGCAACCAACTTTGCACCCAGCATTGTACTAAAACACCTGGGCAGATTAGAGAGGTGGAAGTTTTGCTCCCTTTCCTTAGGAATCATCAAATCAGGATGGGGAGTCTACATTTACTCATGATGGATGTAATTTGCATAATTGATGAGCTAAATTTTGGTCTATTTTAAAGAAGTACCAGAGCTCTGTGAGGCTGAAGTAGCTAAAAAAGACTTTGGGGGGGGGGAGGGGGGTCTTAGAGAATAAGAAGGATGCAAGTGGGAGGGATTAGGAAATTTGGTCAAGAATGGTTGACAGGTGCCGGGTGTGGTGGCGCACGCTTGTAATCCCAGTACTTTGGGAGGCGGAGACCGGAGGATCCGGGTTCGCGGCCAGCCTCAGCTCTCTCTCTCTCTCTGTCTCTCTACCTAGTGAGGCCCTCCGCAACTTCGTGAGACCCGGTTTCAAAATCAAGTATAAAAAAATAGGGCCGGGGGTGTAGCCCGGAGGTAGAACGCCCCTGGGTTCAATCCCCGGTACCGCAAAAAAAAAAAAAAAAAAAGAATGGTGGACAGGTAAATATGGCTTTGCAGGGACCCTAGGATGACCAGTGGAAAGTGATCATGGTCACTTTGTAAAAAAAGAAGGCAGAAATAGAAAAAGAAGGAAACTCAACTTCTTTTCTCCCCTCCCTCCTAATTTTGTAGAGCAAACAAACTTTCCTCCTTTGATGGGAGAATGGGTGAAGGCAGGAAGAAGAGAGAAGAAAAGGGGGAAAGTTAGAAAGAAGAAAACAAGCTAGGCAGTGAGGGGTGGTGATTTGCAGCACCCCTCAGTCAAGGAGTCCCCATAAAAACCCACAAAGAGGCAGCCGGACATGGTGGCACATGCCTGTAATCCCTGTACTTGGGAGGCTGAGACAGGAGGATTGCAGGTTCGCAGCCAGCCTCAGTCACTCAGTGAGGCCCTCTGCAACTTAGTGAGACACTGTTTGAAAATAAAAATAAAATAGGGCTGGGGGTATAGCTCAGAGGTAGAACACACCCTTGGGTTCAATCCCCAGTACCACACAAAAAAGTAAAAAATAGAAACATGAAGAGGGAGCGCGCCTGCCCCTCTCGATTCAGACATGGGTACTGACTCCCCGGAGGTACACCCAAGCTCAGGGTGGGATGTGTGGGTGTCCGTGGCTCCCTGCAGCCGGTGGGCATCTTTGTTTCATGCAGTTCTTGAATTGAGACGAGTCAGAGGCGCATGGTCACTGCGGCAGATCAGTCCCATGCTATAGGTGTGCTGACTTGTCACAACTATGTTGCCATTGAAATCCAACTTTCAGCTGGAAATGGAAGCCACCCCTCTTCCTGTAGATGATTCAGATGCGAGCAGGCTCCTGAATCAGAGCGCCTCGCTGTCTTTTCTTCCAGGAATAAACATGAGCTCATTTAACATGATTTCTACCTGTTCTCCTGCAATTAGTGTTTAAGTGACTGTCTCTGGGTATTAGTCACTCTGAGGAAATGAAATGACGCTATGGTAATTGGCCATGTGCTTCTCTTTGCTTCCCTGGGGACTTCACTTGGCTCAGAAATCATTTTTTCACATAGGCCTGTCTGCACTCTTTATTTAGTTAATTAGAGAGCTTACGGGAGTGCTGGCATTGTGGGAAGGAGGGAGGCAATTGGAGGGACAGCATATTATAAGGAGAAGAGCACTTGATTCACATGGAATATCTGGGTTCTGGTCCTAATGAATACATTTTCTCTTCTCTTAAGTTCTTCTTTGGGGCAGCTGTTACAGGCATTATCTCATTTAATCCTCACCATAGCCCTACAGTGTCAGTGTCAGGACCTCCTTTTCAAAGATGGGAAACTAAAGTTCAGAGAGGTTACCTCGGCCAAGGTTTCCTGGTTAGGAATTAACAGGGCTAGAGCCAGAACACGAATGCACCTTAATTCCTAGGCTTTGGTGTCTGTCATTACTTTCTGCCTACTTAATAAACTGGTGTCGCCTGAAACGCACCACATTAGCTCTCTGTACTTGCTTTATTCATGATTCTGTACAAATGCTAGTGGCCCTTCTAGGACTTTCAGTGCCTTTCTTTCTGAAGAGATGGACTATGGAGTATCCTTTCTACCTTTATTTTTTCTTGCTCCCTACTTCTTTTGTTCTGTTTTTTTTTTCCCTCATCCCTCCCACATTCAAACCATGGCTGGAACCTGGTTGAGCAATGAGGGGCAGGGCAGGCGAGAGATAACGTTCAGTCCACTAGGCACTGTTTTCAGCCCTGGGCAATACTTTTTTCTCCATGTGCTCAGAGCAGTATAGTACGAGGGAATCATTTGCAGTTGTTGTTTCCAGTTCTGGAAATATTTTTCAAGTGCTGAATGAAAAGAACTGTTGACCCAGAGTTCTACACCCAGTGAAAATGGTCTGAAATGATGCCAATATCAGTATAGTATCAGACCAAGAAAATGGTAATGTGTTATCCATAGTCCTGCCCTAAAAGGATGGCTACAGGAAGTTCTCTAAAGGGGGAGGCATGAATCTTGTATTATCTTGATACTAAAACCAAAGACAGCTAAAGTCCAAAAAATACAGTCTAATATTACATCATTAATATAATGCAAAAATGTCTAACAAAATAGAGAACTTCCTTTAGCCATTCTTTTAGGGTAGGTGACAAAGTATCTTTTTCAAAATATATAACTGAGATTTTTAGCTCTATATAAAAAGAATTATATATCATTATCAAAGGGATCTATCTCAAGGGTACAAGGCTTGTGTAATATTTGAATATCAGTGTAATTTGTCATGGTAATGCACAAAGAAGAAAAATCATATGGTCATATCAATCAATGCAGAAGGCCATTTGACAAAATTCAACACAGTCGTGAAAATGCTTAGAAAACCAGAAATAGATGGGAAACTTCCTCAACTTGATACAGAACATCTACAACAAACCTCCAGTTAGCATTAAACATAATGGTGAGAGAGTAAATGCTTCTCCCTAAGATCGGAAACAAAGCAGGACATACAGTCTCCCTGCTGTTATTTAATGTTTCAGTGTTGGGAGTTCTAGACAATACAGTAAATTGAGAAAAGGAAAAAAAAAAAGACTTTACTAATCAGAAAGGGAGAGATAAAACTGTCATTTTATAGATGACATGAGATCTATGTTGAAACTTCTAAGGAACATTTTTTAATAATTGAGAATTTATTATATAAATTTACAATACACATGGAAATTATACATTATAAAATTTTATGTTCTATGTATTCATAAATGTTACTAAAATAAAAATTATGTATATCATTTCTAAGAGAAGAAATAAGGTGGGATATACTTGAAGGGTTTTCAGCACAGCTTTGTTTATATAGCACAAAAGTTGAAACAATTCTAAAATATTTAACAGTAGGGAATTGGTTAAGTAATTATAGCACAGTCATATAAAGAAATACTATATAGCCCTTCAAATTATGTTTTGGCAGAATATTTAGTGATAAAGGAAAATGTTCTGGTATATTAAATGAAAGAGGACATTAAAATTATACATATAGAATGATTCCAATTTTTAAAGGGAGAAAGAATATATGGCATTTTATTTTTTTTATTGGTGCATTGTAACCATCCATCATGATGCAGTTCAGAGTGATAGAGACATGCATGCACACAGCACTCCGTAATGCAATCTCAGTATCATGCATGGGGCGGGGGAGGGAGGAATATTTTTTAAAAAATAAACTTCAAGAACTTGTAAGTGAGTTTGGCAAGGTCTCAATAGAAAATAAAACAAACAAGCCGGGTGTGGTGGCGCACGCTTGTAATCCCAGTACTTTGGAAGGTGGAGACCGGAGGATCCAGGTTCATGGCCAGCCTCAGCTCTCTCTCTCTCTCCCTCCCTCCCTCTCTCTCTCTCTCTCTCTCTCTCTCTCTCTCTTTCTCTCTCTCTCTCCTTAGTGAGGCCCTCCGCAACTTCATGAGACCTGGTTTCAAAATAAAGTATAAGCCGGGCGTGGTGGCGCACACTTGTAATCCCAGTACTTTGGGAGGCGGAGACCGGAGGATCCAGGTTCGCGGCCAGCCTCAGCTCTCTCTCTCTCTCTCTCTCTCTCTCTCCTTAGTGAGGCCCTCTGCAACTTCGTGAGACCCGTTTTTAAAATAAAGCATAAAA
>PVJS01017533.1:0-36056 GCA_004027185.1 Glis glis
CCTCCCTCCCTTCTTTCTTTCTTTCTTTCTTTCTTTCTTTCTTTCTTTCTTTCTTTCTTTCTTTCTTTCTTCTTCCTTGTACTGGGAATTGAACCCAGGACCTCTTGCTAACCAGTTATGTTGAGACTTTCTTCCCACACACTCCATAGTTGATAAAAAATATTATATTACTTTGAAGTTGATAAGAGCTTCCTATAGCACTAGGACAGCAAAGTTTAGTTTCAACCACTTTTTCTCATGCCCAGTATATTGATTCAGAAGTCCCCAATTTAAGCTCAGTTCCCCCAAATACCCCATCTCTCCTACATTTTGTCCTAACGAGAACAGGTGGTACCAGGTGCTTTTGTTATTTTCCTTCTCCCCAATTCCTTTCTCATTCCTTTGGCTTTCAAAATTTTTTCTTTTAAAAAAATGTTATTTTTTCTATTTCTTCCATAATTTTCTTTTTTTCAATGGGGATCCAATAGATTGCCTCTCACCCTAGGTACTTATAACATTGTGCTAGATGTGGCTGCTGCCCCTGAAGAGGCTGTAATCAAGAGGATCCCAAGACCCTTCAGAGTGGGCCAGACACCAGCACCAGAAACTCTGAAAGTCAAGAAGAATGCTTTAGAAGCCGGGCGTGGTGGCGCACACTTGTAATCCCAGTACTTTGGGAGGCGGAAACCGGAGGATCCGGGTTCGCGGCCAGCCTCAGCTCTCGCTCTCTCTCTCCCTGTCTCTCTCTCTCTTTCTACTTAGTGAGGCCCTCTGCAACTTCGTGAGACCCGGTTTCAAAATAAAGCACAAAAAATAGGGCTGGGGGCGTAGCGCGGAGGTAGAACACCCCTGTGTTCAATCCCCGGTACTGCAAAAAAAAAAAAAAAAAGAATGCTTTAGAATCTTCCTGCCCCAACTCAGATTTCACTTTTACATGGCAAGATCTCTTTAAAAGGGGTTTCAAAAATGATTTGAAAAGTGCTGCTTGCAAGATTTGAAAACTAGCCAACCCAATAAATCAAAATATAAAGCTAAAAAAACATTTTTTTCTCTTCATTTAGCATGAACGGGAGATAGGTCAATATACTTACAGTCTCAGTGTGTCATGAACTTGGCCATATTTCATAGGCTCTGACTAAAATATATTCAAAGTATGCATACAATTTTGCTCTGAATGTACAAAACAGAATATCACAGTCTGCGGTTCCATTTTGGTTTTTCTTTTTTCTGAAAAAAAAAGGAGAATAGATAATAGAATCCACATTATTGTAGGGAGTATATTCTGTAAGTACATCTCCCTACCACCACCACCTACCTAACTCCACCTCCATTCCACATACATTTCAAGATATTGTATTTGAATCTCAACCTTTCTAAACCAAAACTGCACAGAGCATTTTTATTTGGGTTAACATAATTTTTCAACCCTTCCTTCCTTCCTTCCTTCCTGCCTTCCTGCCTTCCTTTCTTCCTTCATTCCTTCCTTCTTTGTTGCACTGGGGTTTGAACCTAGGGCCTCATGCATGCTAGGCAAATGCTATTATACCCCCAGCCCATATAAATATATTTTCCCTTATTTAAATTATAACCTTTCCTAAATAAAATTCCTTATACATAATGATCTCAACAAATTTTTCTTTCTAAATGCTGGACTTGCAAGAAACAGAATCTTCTCATGCCCATTGTAACCTGCTCAATAAACCAGTAGAGTGGAGCACGGTAGGCTTTCTTGCAATAAAACTGCCTGGGTAATTATCACTCAATTATTTATGAAAAACTTACTTTGTCCAGGATGAGCTGTGGACAGCAGAACAAATAGTTGAATAGGATTGTGAACCCCACAGACCTGGATTTAGTTGTAGATTTGCAGTTTACTAGCCATCTTTTTTGTTGTTTTGTTTTGCATATTGTAGGTGGAATCCATGGCCTGGAACATACTAGGCAAACATTCTATTACTGAGATACATTCCCAGCCTGAAATTTACTAGCAATCTTATATTTACTTAAGATATTTAGCTTCTATAAAATTCTTTTTTTTCTTTGTAAAATGGAGATAAGAACTATTTCACCACTTGTGGTAGGATTACGTTAAATAAGAGAATGTATCTAAAGCTTTTATCCCAGTGCCTGGCATATAAAACATGGTTCATAATTGTTAGTTATTATTATGAGAATAACAGAATGAGTTTCAAGGGATGATTTAATATGACTTCCACCTTTCTGGCACCTCTTATCTAGTCTAGGAGTCCAAACCAACATTAACAAAACATGAAGAACACTAAAGGATAGTATTGAAACAAATGCTGGAACTATTTGATTCAGTCTATATGCATTATGGGGCTTATTAATAGGACTTGTGTATCCATGGAGACCAATACTGAGGATTGTTTATGCCTATTAAATACAAAATTAAGTCAATTATACCTATTAAATTAAATATATTTCAAATTACAAATTAAATAAGTTTTTAATTCCAATTCATGTATTTCCAAATAATTGGACAGCTGACAAAAGGAAACAGGACAATTCTTCCCTGCATAATCTGAGGTCACGTGTTGGTTACATGTGGAGGGCATTTCCAGGTTGATGGCTACAAGGTACCTCCTTTGCAGTTTTCTTGTGGCTCTGAATGCAATGGTCATAGCTCCCAAGGATGAGTCACAGACAAGGAGCAAAACCCCAAGCCAGACAGCAACCCATAATCAAGATTCTCTTTTCCCAGTGAATTTTGGTGAGTAAGGGTTCAGGGAATACATTGATCAAATGTTGTTCCGAGCACAATGTCACCCTCCCTATAATTTTAGAGTAAACAAAAGCTCAATGAGTGGCAGGTGTGCAATATTGTAGACAGGGTCGAGACCCTTTAGAGGCCCTTGCAGGCCCTCATGTATTCACCAGGTGAGAGGAGTTGTGTTTGACAAGAGGTCACTGCCTTCAGACATGCACCAAAGTGCAGGACGAGACACGGAGACAGCTGCAGAGTCTGGCCTTGACTTTACACTTTCACTAAGGGAGGCAGCTGAGCGCCATCCCCCACACCCTCTTATCTGGTTATGGATTAGGACATAGATATGCAACTCCAGGAAGAAATTTAGAAGCAGGGACTCTTGGTGTTAGAGGGGGCCTTAAAGATCATCAATTCAAGGAGCTTTCTGAAGCCTGAGTTCCTTCTGCCTCATCTTCTGAGCAGCTGATCAGCCTTTACATAAGAAGAGCTTAAGGAATACACCTGTGATTCCAGTACTTGGGAGGCTGAGATAGGAGAATTACAGGTTTGAGGCCAGCCTCAGCAACTTAGTGAGACTCTATTTGAAAATAAAAAATAAAATAGGGCTGGGAGTGTAGCACAGAGGTAGAACACCTCTAGGTTCAATCCCTAATACCCCCCCACACACACACACTGCTGGAAGAGAATTGAAACCTCTTCAGGGTTAGAATTTTATAGGTCGGTACTATTCTTATGAACATGCATACATTTCCAGATTAGAAAGTCTTTGAGGGGTGACTGTGCCTTGATTGCCTTTTTAATCCCAACTCCTAATACAGAATCGAGCACATAGTAAGTTGATAACAGCTGTTATTGAGTGCTTAGTATATGCCAAACTCTACATTAATAACCTTCCCTGCAATGACTCATTTAGTTCTCAAAATAACCTTTTGTGATTAGTATTAATTTTACCTTTACTTTGGAATAATAATAATAATAATAATAATAAAGAGACTCGGAAAGGCTAAGCAAATTGATTAGGTCACATAGCTAGTTGGTGACAAAGTTGGCATTTAATGCAAGTGTGTAGCTCTGAGCTCGTGCTTTTAATTGCTATTTTGAATTAATAAAGAGAAATAAATGAATAAACAAGAAAAAGCCAGTATTATTGTAACTTGTGCTGTTTATTTTAAATCTCGATTTGTAAGAAGTCAAATCCCTCTTTCAGTTGATGAGTCATGCTCAACGGGTTTCGGGTGATCTTTCCTGTTTTTTTCCCTTCTTCAGGTCATACATTATTCTTTATATGAGTGGTCTCAAAGCCCGTCATCCTCCAAATATAGAAATCGATTAATGAATTTCTTTTTTTTTTGTATTAGTCAGCGTTCTGTACTATAACAATTACCTGATATAATCAACCTATAAAGAGAAAAGGGTTATTTTGGCTCACATTTTCAAAGGTTTCAACCCATGATCAGTTGATACTTTAGGCTTATGACGAGGGAGCATGCCATGACGGGAGCATATGGTAAAGGCAACCTGCTCATATGAGCCAGGAAGAAAAAGACAGTGAGAAAAAGGCCAGTGGCAACACTCTATGACCTGAGGACCTCCCACTGCATTCCACTTCTTAAAGGTTCCACCATCTCCCAATAGCCCCTGGGGATCAAGCCTTTGATAAATGGGCATTTGGAGGATATTCAAGATCCAAATTGCCATTTTAAAACTATTAGCTTTGCACTGTTCACCTGGTTCAATTTTGCAACTACTGCCTTCCTCCCACTTGGTGGGCATCTTCCAGTGCGCCAAGCTCCTTCAAAGCAATGACCCTCGTGGGATGGGGTAGTGCTTACACTGCAAAGTCAACTCCCAACTCCTCACTGAATCCTTATGAGACCCTCAAACTTTGATGTGTTACCTGGAATATTGGGTAATAGCATTCTGCCCTGATCACTCCCAGCACATATATCTCATCTGTCTTTTCAGATCCTGTACTGAGGAACCTGATTCATGCTCCATTACCCCATGGTCCTGAACCCTGAATAGATCCTCATAGAAGACTGCATGTCTAGTAAGAAGGGCATGTCTTAATGTTCTTTTATACTATCTAAGGTGCTCATAGCAGCTAAGGTAGGCTGATGAAAACATCCTAACTTGGGCTACATGACTTACAAAGGAGACACACATAATCAGTGACAGATCAAGAGCCAGAACAAGCACTCAATGTTTCCCACCCCCTGTCCAGGGAACCATGCAGCTCTCTAGTCTAGATGTCTAGAAAGTTGCTTTGTACTCTCAGCCCTGAGGGTTCCTCAGTTACTGATTTAATATGAAGGGGCTCTGAGAGCTGAGTCATAAACAGGACTCATGTTGGCCCCAGGAAGGAAGGAGATGAAGTGGTCTACCAAATTTCCTTTCTTGTGAGGCTCCATCCAGCCCACCACTTCTTAACAGCCTCTGGTTTCTCAGGGTAGAACTTTCATTCACCTCTCCCTCCTCTCTTCTTTGATGAATTGGTGCTGAAGTGGAGGAGATATGATGACTATACTGTCATATCTGTGTACTAACTCTCCATTTTACCATCCCAGAAACTCCCAGAAACTCCTAAATCTCTTAGGAAGTGAACAGGTTGAAGGTTTCCTTTTGGGGAAAGTATGTTCTGCATCTCCACAACAGAAACAAACATTCCAGTGAACATTAGCCAACAAGAGAAACATTACTGTTTACAATAATGTTCCCCTATAAAGACATCATCCTTAGAGCGGGGATTGCAAACTCACCGCCTTACAGAGGTCAGGCAGGTGAATCAATTGAGTACATCAGGCCAGGTGCAGGAAGTGAGTGGGAGAAGGTGGGGGCTGTGCCACACTGGAAGAGCCTCTCCCACCCCAGGGGCAGCTGTTTGTTCTGCTAAAATGGTGCCGCCAGACCTTCTGACCTTTCAGAAGAAGACAGAAATCTAAGTTTTATAGAAAATCTCTCAGTTATTAAATATCTGCAACAAATTCAATTAGAAACAATAAAGGCACTGTGTGGAACATGTACATCTCTCAGCTCTCTGTGACCTCTGCGATACAGAAAACATCGACTCTTATTGAAGAAGCCTAAGCTGATATTCCATTGTACAGATGAAGAATTAAAGCCAAGAGGGTTTAAGTACATTGCCCAGTGGCACAGTTGGCATGTGGTAGAACTGGGTTCTCCCTGCCTCGAGAGCTGAGCTTTCTCTGCCAGGTCATATAGCCTCCCACAACAAGGACATTGAAACAAGACACTCTCAACTAACCAAATGGGGTCTTGATACATGGATCCTAAAAATGCACATTCACAACTGACTGCCCGCCAGAAATTCCTTGCCTTCTCTGGATTTCAATGTCCTCATTTGCTAAGTGAGGCACCAGGACTGGAGGACAACTAAGACTTCTAGAACTGTGTCATGGAGCAGAGGCTTCGTCTGCTCTGTGAGTTGCTGTCTCCCTGAAACCTAGCACAGTGTGGGGCATACAGAATACCCTCTGAATAGTTCCTGTCTGAATGACAATTTTATGAAATACCTCCAATGTCCAAAAGAAAAGTTACTCCATTCATTTATTCACTCACTCATTCATTCAATTCACAGAGAGGTACTGAGCACCTATCATGCATGTAGTAATGCTCTATTGACTCCACGAAACTCCATAAATGAATCATAAGGAGGATAATAATAAGGAGAAAAGCTAAACTTTGTAATGATTTTAATGCATGCACCCAGTACTGTCCTAAGCTTGTGGCAGATAGTAATTTATTTAATCCTTACAACACCCTATTGGAATAGGTATGATTCTTATTCCCTTTACAGATGAGAAAGCTGAGGTGAAAAGAAGTTAAGATATGTGCATAAGGTCACAACTGGTTTAACAAAGCTGAATTTTAGCCTGGACTATTTGGCCACAGGGCTCATGCTCTTAATCATAGTGCTACACACTGGCCAAGAAAGGACAAACAATGGTGCTTATAAAATCCCACTGTGTGCCAGGTATGGGCCTAGCTAGGCTTACCTGCAAAACATCAACTATGGAGTCCTTATGATAATTCAGTAGCTTGATACTTTTATCCTCAGTTCTTCTCAAAGAACATAAGCAACCTTCTCAGTCACCTAGCTTGCAAACCGAAACAGGAGCTAGAGGTGAGACGGGCAGCAAGACAAGGCCAGTGGGAGGGGGTCGCTCGCCCCTCACAGAAGGAAGATGCCAAGACCCGATGAAGGAGAGAGAAGCCCATCTTCTCGCTGCTGTCACCTTTGGCCTCCTGTAGACTTGGACCCTATGCAAGGGTCACTTTCAAGGGCTTGATCATCTTTGGTCCCAGTGGCCGGTTCTGTGCCCTGGTTCTCTAGCGCCTTCTTTTTTTTTTTAATATACTTTTATTGGTGCATTGCAATTGTACATCATAATGAAGTTCAGAGTGAGAGAAACATGCATGCACACAACACTTGGTGTGTTTCCCTCCAGATCATACCCTGCTCCCCCCTCCCTGTACATGTGATTGAGATTGGCATTGATAACTTCATATATGAACATAGCATTATTTGAACTGTTTCCTTCATCAAGCCTCCTTTTTCCCCTTCCTACCTCCCTCCCCAAATCCCCGTCCACTATTCTATTCTCTCTCCTCATTTATCTGAAATCCCTGCTGTTTCCCAATTTCTCTCTAGCTTCCACATATGAGAGAAAGCATATGAACCTTGACTTTGTATGACTGGCTGACCTCATTTAGCATAATATTATCTAATTCCATCAATTTTCCTACAAATGACATAATTTTGTTCTTTATGGCTGAGTAAAATTCCATTGTGTGTATATACCACATTTTTGTAATAATTCATCTGTTGATGGACACCTAGGCTGGTTCTATAATTTGGCTATTATTATTGTGAATTGTGGAGGTTCCTCAGGCGCTCCTTGCTTCTTTATGCTTCCAGTAGGTTATTTGGGTCAGACTAAGAATGCTCATTCAGACTAAGAAGGTTCATTTCAGAATTACCTACATTTTAGCTATAACATGGAGGCACTTGCATTCCTAACCCAAGGGTGGGTTTTCTCTGAAGACAAACTTCAGAGATGGAAATCTGCTTGTCCCTTGGAGGTGGAAGAGGCACTCTGGATAGATGGGTGTTGAAGCGGCACGGCAGGTGTATGGACGCTGAAGTTCTGCTGACTCTAGGCTTTGGAAAGAGAGGAAATTGAATTCACCATTTGAGCAGAGAAGCGCATGGTCCAGGAGCCTAGCCTGGGATTGTGTGGTCTTTGGGGTGAATAGTAGACTATAGTGGCAGGGCTGTCTTTCAGGATTAAGCTGTGTCAGCGTACACCAAGGCTGTGAACTGAAATGGGGGTGCCCTCAGGAGATAACCGAAGCAGAAAGTATTGCCCTCTGTTTTCTTCTAATATTGTGACTTGATTGATTTTCCAGGAACAAACAAATCCAAACTCCTACCAAAGTCTATATGCAAACTGTTACTCCAGTGCTACAGAAAACCAAATGCAAAAGTCACCCTGTCTAAATAGTGACCAGATGTGGGACAAACTTCTTTTAATGAAGATCCATGTGACTCACTAAGCAATAATGTCCGGGTTCTGCTGTTTTAAATTAACTTTGGATGGCTTGAAAAACCCATGTGTTTTTATCCTGGAAAGGCTGTAAACAGCATAATGTTAGAATCAGAGTTATAGCATAATGTTAGAATCAGAGTTCATGGTATGATTTTCAGAGAGACCCCTTCTATGCCTACAGACCACCATTCGGGACCTTGGCAAAGTTTGACTCTTTGCCCCAAATGCTGTTTTGTTGTAGTCTCTCTCATGTACTCTGCTCTGTCCACTTCCCTGGCATGAAACCAGTCCAGCCCTCATGCCCACACACCTGTTTTCTAAGGTGAGCCTCCCAACAGAACTCTCTGCTCTCCGTTCCACATTTCGGTTGGGGCTGCCGCACACATCTTTCCTGCCTATCGTCCTAGTTTGCATATGTCCTTCTATTCTACCTTCTTTATTTCCTTTCATTCTGATAAATGCTCTAAACCTTGTGCTGGATATTCTGTTGGAGTTTTAAAAATGAGGATGACTGTCAGTCCCCAAAAGGCTAACAGAGAAGTAGAGAAAAAGGGCATGTAAACCATTACTTGTGATGTCAATTTTACTCTAGAAATGGATACAAGGTTCAGGCGGCACATCCAAGAAAGGGAGTGGCCATTCCTATTTAAGGCAGATAGTCACAGAAAGCTTTGTGGTGGAGGTGGCATTGGAGTTGAGTCTTAAAAAGATACACAGGTGTTCCCAAGAGAGAAAAAAGGCAGAAAGACATTCCACATAGAGGAGGGCCAGGGTTTAAAGCAACCAGCCACATAACAAGACTTAAAGATATGGTGGTGAAAGACAGGACAAAAGAGTTTAAACAGGTCAGGCATGGTAATGCATGCCTGTAATCCCAGTACTTGGAAAGCTGAGACAGGAGGATTGCAGGTTTGAGGCCAGTCTCAGAAACTTAGCAAGGCCCTCAGCAACTTAGTGAGACTGGGTTTCAAAATAAAAAATAAATAAAAAGACCTGGGTATGTGGCACAGAGGTAGAATGACCCTGGGTTCAATCCCCAATATCCCCTTCCAAAAAAAAAAAAAGAGTTATAACAGGGCTAGATCATGGAGGGTCTTATTTGCCACATTAAAGCTTTTATGTTCAGGCATCAGAGAGCTGAGAAAGGATTTTAAGAGGGGAGAGTTTATTTGAATTTTCATTTTGAAAGATCACCATGGATGTAGGGTGCAGGGTAATTGAAAGGAACAAGCCCAACAGTAGATTTAAGACTATTAGATATGGAACCAAATAGTTCATGTGAGAAATGACCAAGTCCTGAATCAAGATGGTTGCAGTGGATTTGAAGAGAAGGGGCTGGATAAGAAAAATGGAGAAAACCAGAACCAATAGGACACAGTCATTGGAATCAATACATAAAAGAAACAAGGAACTAAGGTTGACTGTAATGTTCTGGTTTAATGAGTGACACCAACATTCACTCAACCATGAGGGGGTAAGAAAAACAGTTTGAAGGAGACGGAATCATAGATAGACAGAATCTGAGGGCCTCATGGGACACCAGGACATACATATACAGCAGGCTATTAGCAATGCAGATAAGATGTTCTGGTAAGCTCTGACTTCTAGCCACAGATTGAGAGTCATCATCAAAAACTTGAGTCTAAGCTGGGTGTGGTGGCACATGCCTGTAATCTCAGTACTTGGGAGGCTGAGACAGGAGGATCACAGTTTTGAGGCCAGCCTCAGCAACTCAGTGAGATCCTGTTTCAAAAATCAAAAATAAAATGGACTGGGGTGTAACTCAGAGAGAGAATGTCCGTGGGTTCAATCCACGTTACCAAAACCAAACAAACAAAAAAACACCAAACACACACACACACACACACACACACACACACACACCACCACCACCACCACCAACAACAACAACAACTTGTGTTTAAACCATGGCAGTGATTTATATCTCCAAAAGAGAGCATAAAGAAGAGGAAGTGAAAAGGACCAAAGTTAACCTAAGGAATACCAGTATTTAAGAGATATGTGGAGAAAAAATCTGCAAGGAAGACTGGGAAGAAAAACGAAAATATACTTTGTTGTGTAAGGCAACAGAGTTTTAATAATAGCAAAATGGTCAAAAGTGTCATAAAACTAAGAAATCATGAATGGAAGGGAGATTTTTCACACCCTCTGCTCCTCTCACTTTCAATGTTCTTAGACCATCCTTCAAAGTCAACTATGATTGATGCCAATTATGTTTCCCAAAGGGAAAGTATTTCCCATGTCTTCTTTCTGCTGGATTGTTCCATAGCACCCAACTCCTGGAATCTTGACTCCATTCTCAATTCTGAGCAAGTCCCACCCTTCATTCAAAGTCCATTCAAAGATTATAACCTCCTGGAAGCCACCCATGACTATGATGTCTTTCCCTCAGAACTCCGTGACTTTCTTCAGAAATGGTCGGTCGTTAGGCAGAAGAACCACCAGGACCTTTGCTGTCAATGGTAGCTCCACCTCTCAAATAGGCATGACAGTCTTTGAGATAAAGGACTTAGCTTGACACCTTCAGGGACCAGGACAAGAAAATCCAACTGCCAGGACTTTATGTCTCACCTTCTTATATACAAGGTTTATCATTTAATTATGACAACAAATCCATTAGGTCAGGTAACATCATCTTGCTTTGACTTTGAGTAAACCAAGTTCAGAAAAGATATAGATTATTCAATGGTAGGAACATAATAAATTTGATGATGATACAGAAAAAAGAATACTGTTTTTCCTTAGCAAGTGCTAAAACTTTTCAACTGAGATGTATATACTTTTCTATTATTTCTGTAACTAATTAGTTACAGAATACATTGTTTAAAACAATAATACATTGCTTAAAACAAAGCAATGTATTAAGTCTCACTGGCTCAAATTAAGGTGTCAACAGTGCTGTGGTTCCTGGAGGCTCTAGGAGAGAACCTGCTTTTTTGTTTTTGCTTTTGTTTTGTGTTTTTTGCCTTCCCCAGCTTCTAGATGCCACTCATAACTTCATGGCTTGTGTTCCCCTCCTCTATCTCCAAAGCCAGCAATGTCGCATCTCCCTGGCAATTCTTCCATCTCCAAGTTTCCTTGTGACCACGGGTAGGGAAAGTTCTCTGTTTTTAAGTATGACATAACTGAATTGGGTCCACTCAGATAATACAGCATCATCTCCCCATTTCAAAGTCTAAAACTCAGTCACAACTGCAAAGTCTTTCTTTCCTTATAAGGAAACATTCACAAATTCCAGAGATTAGGATGTGGATGTTTTGGGAGGCTGATATTCTGCCTACCACTGAAGACTTTTTCTGTACTTTATTTCATTCTTAAAATATGGAGAAGAAGGACAAAATGATGGAACGTTCCCTATCGTATTTTAGGTACCTCATATTGGGAAGTGAAATATTTTTCTATTTTATGTAGATGTTTAGAAATGTTTCATGAAAGCCAGGAACCAGTAAGGACATTGCAATATTATGCTCAAATGATTCCCAATTTTATATCCCAGGTGTGACATATGGCTTGAGCGCCAGGCCCATATGTTCATGTGTATGTCTATTAGATTGCTGAACTATACCATATTTAAAGAGCCACAGATAAACTTCCAACACAACATGTCAAAAACAAAATGTACCATTCTCTATCCCTATTCCTAAATTCTAGTTAATGGTGTCATCATTCAGTCCTCTAAAAGTTATGATTGATCTTAGCTCCTTTTTCTTCTTCATTTCACACAATCAATGGACCAATAAATCTTACCTTTTCTTCCTCAGGTCTGTATCTGGAATTTGAGCTTTCCCTCACTGCCAGCTTGCCATTGTTTTCATTAAAGCATCTTTGACTTTTACCGGAATTATTCCAGTCAGATCCTAGCCTATATCTCTTCACCAGTTTATTCTCCCTTCTGGCCTACTCTTCACTGTGCTGCCTACATGAACTTTCCAGAAAAAACAAATGTGATTGTGTCTTCCCGCTTCTGAAGGGCCTTCCCAAGACCCTCCTTATCTAGACAAAAATGTATCAGAAAAAGATTTCAAAAGCATACTCCAAAGCAACAAGGAGAAAAGAAAACTCCTCTTTCCTCTTTTTTACCCCAGATATTTATCAGGGGTATTATATGATCATATGCCATGAAGATCTTCATGTCCCTGCCCAGGAAAAAAAAATACTGTCATAATGTAAGTCTGACACTTGGACAAATGTGCCATTTTCTTCTAGCTACTTCTGTGAGAACAGAGCCACACTGAATTTCACATCCCCATAAATAACCCATATTTATGGATATCAAGAATAGCAAATATATGTAAATGAATACTATCAAGTGTCTAGAGTGGGTATAACTTTACTATCACTCTTATGTATGAGCACAGGCAAGAAAAGGGAAGACATCCCTGGTCTTGTTTATCCTGGCTCCTGGATTGACTGTTTAGGAAGTGCACGAAGCCCAAAATGACTAATGTTCTCAAATATTACTTATTACTCATATAGCATAATCACAATAAATATTCAGAGACCCACACACTATTTGTTTGTTCTGCTATTTGAACCCCAATCTAATGTCTACCCAGCATGACATCTCCATCAAAGAACTATTAGCTTGCTGAGCTAAACTATATTTAAAGAGCAGTCGATTCTATGGATCCTTTGCTCTTAATTTGCAGCTAAATTCCAATTAAATCTGCACTGTATTTAATCAAGTTAAATTGCAGAGACTGTTGGGTTTGAAACAAATTTAAAAATGACTCTGTCTGGAAGCCAGTTAAACTGTGACTTGCAGTGATTTTGATTACAGAAGGATGTGAAGATACTTGGAATTACAGAGCAAAAATCAATACATTTTCTATGAGAAGGTACCACTACAGATGTCTAGACAATATATATTTATTGAAGGTTCACTGTCTGGGCATTGTGGTGATCTCATATCTATCTATCTATCTATCTATCTAATCTATATCTATACCTAGATTTATATATAGATATAGATATGTATACAGTATCACTTAAGCAAATAAAAATTGATACTACTGAGCATGCTCTGTTGCTGAGGGACATACAAATGGAATGCCAAAGTGACAGTTTATTTCATTCAATCATCATAATAATCATAATGCTAAGAGTCAAACAAGTTGCTTCATAATTGTTCTGTGTTCTGTATAATCATTCTGTATAATCATACTTGCCCCCTCTCCACCTTTATAGAGCAGTTACACATAGGTAACAACTATTGATTGCCAAATATGTTCCAGCACTGTTCAAAAGGATATGCACATATTAACTCATTCAGTCTTTACAACATTCCCCCAAAACAGATATTATTATCCTTATTTTGCAAATGAGGAAACAGAGGCATAAAGAGTTGAAGTTACTCCCTTAAGGTGACATGTCACTTTCATTGGTAGAGTTGCTTTATCAACTGTCCATTTCTTCTTATACAATTTGATGATAAGAAAGTTATTTTTTATTGAATTGGAACCTGCCTATAACTTCTACCCAGTTGGTCATGGATCGGTCGTCTGGATTCAAACAGAATAAATATAACCATTGTTCCCTGTGCCAGCCCTTCCATATTTGAAGACAGTAGCCATATCTTCCCATATTAGTATTCTTTACTCCAGGCTAGGCAACCTCAGTTCCTGAAACCATTTCAAATCTGTGCAGTTTGGAGTTGTTCTCATTTTGCTTTTATCTAAGTGGTGGGCACTCTGTCCACATTGTACAGACAGTTGGGGGTAACCCTACTTAGCATTAAGCATAACATTCCCCATCCACAAAAAGAAGGACAAAAAAGCTTATTTTTGCAATGTTTCTTTGCCTCTTCTTACCCCATACTTGTAAAAGCAAGACCCATAAACATACCCTATTATTTTCAATGATAACAATAGCTAACATACAATAAGGTTGTTTAAAACCTGCCAGTCACTGTTCTATGATTTATATTTTAATTTATCTAATGATCACAACAAACAAACCCAAGGGTTTTAGATACTATTTTTACTTCTATTCTGATGAAGGAACAGACATAGAGAAGTTAGGACTTGATATTATAGTCCAACCCATAAGACTACAATGATACTAAACTATTATACTAAACTATTCATAAGACACAATAATAAAGAACCACATTGGCTTGAATAAGTATATATTTAAGTAACTTGTAGAGTGTAATTTTAATAGGAACTTTTAGTATAATATGTACTTTGCCCTTTTTGGCTAAGCAACATCTTGCTTCATGAATATCTCACAAGATTGTCAGAAGATTTTAAGTTGTATGCATAGTAAGAATAAAACACCTCCCTGAACTCAGATGAGACAAACCTCTCACAGACCTCTAGTCAATTTCTACTGGAGCTTCACCAGCCTGGCTGGTCAGGACTTGTCCCAGTGATGAGCCGTGGTTGTGTCAAGAATGAATCCCAGGTCAGTGAGCCCAGGAATGGAATTGTAATGTGAGTGTGAGATATTTGCTTCTGCTCTAGGCCTTTTCAAATATTGTCTCATGATATCAAAGGTAGCATTCTACTGCTATAAGAAATTTTTATTTTTTAGGAATAAAAATATAATATATACTATTTACATGCACATATATATGTAAGCATGTGTGTGCATATAATTACAGTGTGTATTCACCATGATGGGCAAACATTCCTGTAGGTACACACAGTTCTGTCCCCATAGCATGGTGGTACAAAAGGAAGAGGAAGCTAGAATTTTAAAGACAAATCCCTGGACTAAAGAGTGAGCAGAGAGAGTGTTGGAGGTGAAAAAAATAAAGTCAGTAATAGAATGGATATGGAGATAGAAAAAGGAAGAAGGCAAACTTGTAAATCTCCCAACCCAGAGAAAAGAGTGGTAAATAGAGCCCAAGCTCTTAAGAACACAAAATACCAGGCCCCTAAATACCCAGCAAAACTCTACCACCCGTGGCATGTTCATGGGGTGGGCTACAGAGAAACTACAGGCAGGAGAATCTCTGACTACCAGTTGAGTGATCAACCCAAGACTGAGGCCCAGTGTGTTGATTAATTTTAGGTAAAAATCTGTTATTTAAATGGGTGGGAAAAGGAGTTTTCATGGAGTAATTTCTGCCAGGTAACATGATGGTTATGTTGGGGGAAGGGTGGAACAGTGGTGGCCATGTGCCCAGGGATCCTGTCCCAATATGGCCTTGACCCCCAGTGAAACATCCTACTAGTCTCCTTTTTCTCTGGCTCCCATTGTCCATTTCCCTCTCACACAAGCAGAGATGCTCCACTTGAGGACGAGACATAATAGATATTTTCTTGGTCTGACAGAAAAGGCAAAGCCATCCTCTCCTATTGAACTGTGCCTCTCAGCACTGCCTCCTCCATTGCCTACTCTGGAATGCCACTGGTGCTGGGCGACTTTAAATGGCAAAGCAATGTATTCCCAGGCAAGATGAGCCTATCCCTTTTTGCCTGGAGAGAGCCCACCTTTCAGTGCATCACGCATTCGCAGAGTCTCACTGTGCCAAAGGGAATTGCATTTGTTTCCCTTCCTGGCCACCCTAAGGCAAGGCAGCCATTCCGTCTCAGGGCTCAAGCTGTCCAGCTAATGGGGGAATTGAGAGCGAGCTGGGATCTGCTCCCTGAATCATCCGCCAGCTGTCTGCACAACCTCAGAGGCAGACCTGACCTGTTTTCCTGACAAACTGTGATGTTAGAAGAAGGGAAATCCAGCCGAGTGAGTCAGTCCCAGGTGGGCTCATCGGGCAGCAGCATCTGGAGGCTTGGTCCTCTGGGCTGCGTATGGAACACAGTCTGGGCATCTTTAGGACATAAGCCCAGAAAACTCTGATGTCATCTTGAAAAAGCAAACTGACCCCAGAGCATAAAGGTGACCCTTCTACGACTTTCCCAAACTACATCCTTCTGGTTGACCCAAATTTTCCAGCAGATGCACTCAGGTTTTCACCATTGCCATGTTTGGAATAGTCTGTGTGGTGCCAAAACACACTCATGAGATGCTATTGAGCTCAATGCCAACCATACCCAGCTGTGTGTCGCACCCTCCAGCTAACCTTTACCAGCTTATTTCCATGTTAGCCAACGTTAAAGGGCCAGCTCCTTTTCCACATCCTTGACACAAAAATGGATGCTTTTTATGAGCACCAAGAAGGGCTTCAGGGATGTGGTCAGCAGGACCCTGTATGTGGGGTCAGGAGGTATAGACCATGTATGTGTCCACACCCGAGCTCACATTACTGTATGCTCTGGCCATCAGCTGGGGCACTGGCCTTGCTGTATTGACCATTCCAGGGAAATGGCACAAAGAGAACTTGGCAATTAACTCTTCAAAGTTGACAGTTATTAAAATTGCCGAATAACTTCAAAGCAAGTCTACTTCAAAGCAGAAAGATAATCTGCTTTATTTTCTTTCATATATTTTTAAAGGCAGATTTTCAAGCTTTACTCTGCACCCATTGGTTTGGCTTTAATAAACTCTTCAGGTGGCGCCATTGCGCCTGCCAGGTTTGTAACCACTGGTCTAAAATGCTTTCCTTAGCTGCAGCCTCGCCCCATGAATCCACAAGCATCTGAATGTGATTGCAGGTACACTTAGGGCTGTAATTCTCCGGTGGTTTTATTCCCTTGGTTGGGTGGGTTGATGCTGTTCTTTCTCTTTGCTTCTTTGTAGTGATTCAGGCGTGAGGAAAAGTTGTGATTTAATTGCTGCTCCGCTTTCTCAGACTGAGCTCGTCTGGATGAGGTGACCAGATGTCTGAGTTTATGCTTTCTTTTTTTTTTTATAAAAGCAAATTCCCAGCACTCACCTCAGACTATGATTTATCCACACACTGAAGGAGTGTAACAGAAAACATAGGGAATCAGTAAATTCCAAGCACATCATGGCACATCTCTCGATGCATTACTCTGCAGCTTCAAAATTCTATTTGCAATGAATTTTGCATAGATAAGCTGTTTGCAGAGCAAATAAGTATGGAGTAAATATTAGCTGAAAAAAATAACGTGCAACACTTTATGCATGCCATCTCAACTACTTAAAATATGCATGGCCATAAAATGGAAATAGAGTCATTAAAATAATCAGCGGTGATTTTCTTTGGGCATAGGAATTTTTAAATATTTTAATGCGATTTTTCTAGATTTTACAAAAGTTTTACAATGACTGTATTAATAACTTTTATGTTAAAATATCAAGAGCTAATCAACAAAGTTTACATGGATCTTATGGGAATGCAGTGAGATGATAAATGGAGAACAGCTCAAAATTAGGTGGGCGAGCATTGCAGTTTTTGTGGTGATTACTCAACTCGGGGGAAGCAGTAATAAAATTTAAATTTAAAAATTATCCAAGAACAGATCATACCATCTCCATAGAAAGGTGATAATTGTATGCCAAATTAGCACGTCACCCTTCCAATTCTTCTTCAAGCAATGATGTCAGTCCTTAGAGCATCTTGGTGAATGCTCATGTGTACCTCAGAGGGGAAGTATGCTACACATTAAGCCCTGATGTCCATTGGTTTCTTTCATGTTGTCCAGAGTAATTTGCTGGTGAGTGTGCATGGAGTGTGCCCCATGAGCATGCACCATCGGGTGGCTCTCCTCCCTCACTGGTCCAGTCCTGACTTTGGCGACTGTCCCTCAGTACCTGGGGCTGTAGCAGTTTCTGGTGCTGGGCCAGCTCTGAGTGTCCCGTCTTACTCTGAGCCCTCCTCAGGACCGGTGTGAACCTGTGATGAGCATGGCCACTTTGGGAGATGACATTTGCCCCAGCCAGATGTCAGCTCTAATCTCGCTTCCTCTTCTTTCATGTCCCCCAAGGGACATAATCCCAGTCACTAAATATAAACCATGTCATCTTAAAATACACAGCCTCTTTGGCCATGGTTTTTATTTTTCTCTTAGATGACATTACCAAAGTTTCTATTAATAAAGATAAGGCCAAGTGGCCAAACATGGCTCTCTATCTCTCTACCGAGGGGACATCAGGGCTCAAGGTTTGTAGATATGAGCTGTCCCTTGGCATTTCTCTGAGAATAGCCCATGAGACTATTCCCAAAGCCTTCTGGGACCACATATTTTTATATCTCCTCATTTTCCCAATGAAACCAGCCTTAACTACCAACACCACACCTATAAAGAAGAATCCATGAGAGGTAGACTGTCAGCTTGGGTGAGTAATAACACCATAACTTTGGCCAGGCCCCAGCCATCACCTGCAATTTCTGGTTTTTACCATCAAATGCAATACTAACCCATCCTAATATCAGAAAGATAATAACGCTAGAGCAACGTAATGGCCCATACAGTCCTGTGTCCTGCCCTCACTCTGGCTGTCCCCCAGGGAACACTCAGAGAAAAACTTGATACTCATCCTCACTGATCTCTGCCCATACCTTCCAAGAACCTCTAAATAAACCCTGCTTACTCCAGTCCTAATAATAGCCACATCACATTGAGAGCTTACTATAGGCCAGGCACTTCAAACACATATGACTGATCTTTACAACAACCCAATAAGGTAGTTGTTATTCTGTTTAACAAAGGCTGAGACCAAGGCCCAGAGGGATTAAGTAACTATCCCGAATCACCTCTTCTCAGTTAGGTAGAGTCTGGATTCAAACACAGATCAACCAAACTCCAATTCTCCAGAACTGTTTCATTTTCTTTGAGTTGAAATGTACTTTTTGAAAGTATTTTCAAGACATTTCAATAACTTTCTCCCCAGGGCAGAGGAGTGGGATCGAGAATGCGCTACACTTACTTAACCCAAGCTCACTCTGTGACCTTAGTGACCAGGACATTGATTTGCAATCATCCCCTCTGAAATTGAGAAGGAGCACGGTGTTATCTGAGCTGTTTTCTTGGGGATTATCCTCTCTGGGACTTAGGATATCAAGCAGTTTCCTTAAGAGGGGAACTGAGGCTGTGTAGTTTCATTTTATACCAAAGTTTATGAAGGGTGAAGGAACTTGCTTTTACTCTTAAGAGCACAAGATACTCTGGCCAGAAAGAGTGATGAATGTTACTCCTGAGATAATACATGGCCACCACATATCAACTTACATAAGGAAAAGGCTATACTAAAAGATTGAATAGCTAATGGCTCCTGAAAACTGCATAGGGAATGGTAGAGCAGAATGCTCCCTAGGTAGACCAGAGTGCTCCCTAGGACTTGGGCAGCAGCCGGTCACCGCACCTCTGTTGCTTATATATAGAGTTGAACAGATATAAATGATCTCTTAATCTACTTACATGCAGTGTGGAAAAAAAGTGATTATGTCTCTGAGGACATCAGTGTTTCACGGAGCTCCCTCATGCCTCTGCCCAGCAGCTGAACTGGGACTGCCATTCAGATTCAGACAGGAAGAGGTGATCAAGTCAACTGGTGGGGTAGGGTGATCAAGTCAACTGTGATGGGGAGGGTTGGGAAGAGGATAGGGTTCTCATGGGGCCTCATTCAGGTTACCTGGTAAGGATAGCCCTATCCAGAATCCAGCACTTCTAGAGACAACATTCTAGGCCATTTTACAGATCAGCTGTCATGAGACCTGGCCAGGAGCTCTGAGTCTGCCTTCAGTGAAGGCATATTAACTGCATCTGTCTTTCCCTTCCTCTCTCCATGTGTGTGTCTGAGTATATGTTGTCATGATCCAACTCAAACAGCAAGCAGTTGCCACTCAGTATCTGTCACTCGAAACCTGCAAATGCTCACGTTTGTTACAGAAGTGGGGTAGTATTTGAACATAACCTATACACATCTTCCTGGACCCTTTCAATCATCTCTAGATTACTTATACTGCTTAATATAATGTAAATTCTTTGTAAATATCATTTATACCATATTATTTAGGGAATGATGAGAAGACAAAACAGTGTGTATGTTCAGAATAGACATAGTTCCCCTCCCAAAATATTTTTGAACCACTGTTGGTGGGATCTGCAGATACAAAGCCTGCTGATGGAGAAGATAGACTGTATTATCAGTTAATGCCTCAAGTACAGGGATTAAAAATAAGTGAATTGCTAAGGATGTCTTCCCTACATTGCAGAAAAGGTTACAATCTCATAGAGAACACTTAGAGAGACATAACAAAGATAAGAATCACATGATGCTGTTACATTCCAAAAGAGGAAGAAGGTTGATTCTTATATATATGAACTCAGTATGTAGTAAAAGAAGCATCACAATTCAATGGAGAAATGTGGGATTCTCCATCCTTGGTTGATGTTGGTGTGAAAACTATAAGCATTTTGAGAAAAACAAATTGGTAGACTTTCCCCTTTAGGCATACAAAAAATAAACTAGGACTGGAAAAAGTGAATTAAGTATTTAAAAATAAAAACACAGAAAAACTTGAATATGAAATATAAATAAGTCACCTAAATTTTCAAGAAGTGAGAACTTTCTAAGAAGAGAAGCAATGGAGATATCTCAAAGGAGGCTGATAAATTACAGATCTGGGTCTTGTAACATTTAAAACTATAATGTGTTTTAAATCTCCACTAACACATAACCTAAATGAAAAATATTTTTCCAACTGATTCAGAAAAATCTGCAGCAATCCAGACTGGCAAAAGCTCAACACAGTAGTCCTACCATCTGTGTTTTTACTTGTTGCTGTTTCAGTTACCCATGGTCAACTGCAGTCTGAATATATAAATACTTGCCTGGACTATTTTAAAAGAGAGAGAGAGAGAGACCACATTCACACAACTTATATTATTGTCTTTTATTATAATTGTTCTATTTTATTATTATTTATTGTTGTTAATTTCTTAGTGTGCCTAATTTGTAAATTAAACTTCATCATAAGTATGCATATGCACAGGGAAAAAAGATTGTGTACATAGTGTTTGCTACTATCTTGGTTTTAGGCATCTCCTTGGGGTCGTGACCTGTATCCCCCAAGGATAAAGGGGACTACCGTATCTTAATTCTTCTAATTTGTGCATAGCAACTGCACGATTAAACCCTTTAAGGGTAAGCAAACCCCAAATGCGGATGAGAACTCTGACAGAGTAGCAAAGGAGCTCACCGTAAGAATGAGAAAGAAATCTCATTGCAGAGTAGGAGCCATACTCATGGGGTTCTTGTTAATGAACTGAATTTTTCCTACATTTTCTACCAGTAGTTGTCTAACAGGTGCCCCTTGTGAGTTTCAATCAGCTGGCACCAAGGGATGATTTGCTTTTTCAATAGCAAGGAGAATGAATGACCATAGCCCAGGTGGAATTAGGTCTAAGACAAACTGTGAAGGAATTTTTAGAAAATATTGGGGGTTTTAGAGAGGTGGTTATTTATCCCTAAGAAAGTAGGTATCATTTATCACAGAGAACTGTAAGAAAGAGGCATAGGCCAAAAAATCTGTATACACTGTTATTCTTTTATATGTAGCCATTCTGAAATATAGTGTTGGAAAAAATAACTGATTGATTAAAGTCAGAGTGTTAAAGCAGGGGTTTTTACTTTCATTATCAAAATGTGTTCGTATTTAGTTTTTGACAATAAATAAGAAAATGCTAGCTGGGTGTGGTGGTGCATGCCTGTAATCCTTGTACTTGGGAGGCTGAGACAGAAGGATCGCAGGTTGGCATCCAGCCTCAGCAACTTAGCCAGGCCCTCCACAACTTAGTGAGACCCTGTTTCAAAATAAAAAATAAAATAGGGCTAGGAATGTAGCTCAGAGGCAGAAGCCCCTGGGTTCAATCCCCAGTACCACAAATAACAACAACAAAAGAAAATGTTTACAGAAATATTTTGAGTTTTTTTGAAGAAAAACTATATATATATACAATTTATAGGTTGTATATGTACATATGTATACACACACACACACACACACACACACACACATATATATATATATATATATATAAGTTTAAAGCTCATTGTTCTATTTCTTTTTGTTGTTGTTGTTGTTGTTTTGGTACTGAGGATTGAACCCAGGGGCATTCTACCTCTAGGCTATACCCCCAGCCCTTTCATATTTTATTTTGAAACAGGGTCCCACTAAGTAGCTGAGGTTGGCCGCAAACCTGCGATCCTCCTGTCTCAGCCTCCCAAGTACTGGGATTACAAGCATGAGCCACCATGCCTAGCTCATTGTTCTATTTCTATTCTGTGTTTTCTTTTGGGACTGAGGATTCGTTAAATCTCTGGGCCACTTAGGTCACCCTAACCTGTGTACATCTTTCTGGGAGGAGGAAGAGGGCAGGTGACAAGGGAGCTCTACGAGGCAATCTGGCAGATAATGGATATCAGACAGAGAAGCATTGAAAGAAAAATTTGCATAAGTTTCAATATTTCAAAACCAATATTTTAATTATATCATTTTATATTTCTACACAGGAGCTATCTTTAAAGGGAAATATACATATACGCATATATGTACATACATATACATGTAAATACACAAATATATACACATATATTTCCCCAGCTATGAAGGACAAAAAATAAAATAAAATGAGACCCATAGGAAACGATGTCTTCAAGTTGCAGCTATCTAATTGATCTGTTTGGAACTCTTGTTCCATGCTGCTGCATGCTAACTAGAAGGTGTTTTTAAGCAGAATCGGCTTGGATGGTATTTGATTGACCGCAGCACAGCTGGCCTGCCTGGCCTGGGAGGAGAGCACGCATGAGAGCTCCGGCGGTACAAGCTCCTCTCTCAGAGCGTTGACGTCCATGAAGCAGGACCACAAACCTAGAATTCCAGGCATGATACAGCCCTTGGCAACCTTCCAGAGGTGACATGCTACATCTTCAGGTATCCCTCCTCTCAATGAGGCGGCACTCTGCCCACGAGCTCTCCCCATTACAGAGTGGATTTTCTCAACCCATTTCCATTTCAAAATGTTCCCTATGGAAAGACAGACTGAATAACCAATGTAGCGAGTTAACTACAGACAGCTGACTGTCTACCATGTTAACACCATCTTGCTGGGCCATGAAAATTTCTTCTTTCTTTTCTCTTCTTTCCTTTTCTTTCTTTTGTCTTCTTTTCCTTCTTTCCTTTTTTTGACTTTTTAAAAGATTAAAATTCAAAATGTTTCAGGAAATGTAATGTTAAAAAAGATTACGCCAGCTGGGCATGGTGGCACATGCTTGTAATCCCAGTACTTGGGAGGCTGAGACCGGAGGATCCAGGTTTGTGGCCAGCCTCAGCTACTTAGTGAGGCCATTCACAACTTAGTGAGACCTGGTTTCAAAATAAAGAATAAAAAAATAGGGCTGGGGTGTAGCTTGGATGTAGAATGCCCTGGGTTCAATCACGGTACCGCAAAAAAAAAAAAAAGATTACACCTTAAAATTTTATTAACTAATTTGTGTGTACAAATATCCAGTTGAAAAAAAGAGTGAGGCTCAGGGCTCAGGCCCATCACCTGGAAATTGGTAGTACTAAAATGACCATGAAGAAGAAAAAGAAAAAAGAAGGATATTACCAGCCATGCCATGCTCTGTGGGTCTTGCTTTCCTCCTGAATTTGTACAATTTGAGACCATTCCCTGATTTGGGGGTACTTACACTTTCTCTGTTAGACTTATTGTGCAGCGTGGAAAGGGACAGCTATTGTTCATCATCTATGTTTATTGGTATAAAATGGATGCACCAAAGGGATAATTAACACCCCTACCTCCCCTCCCTGGCATTTTTTTAAAAAAACTATTTCTTGGTAATACTCAAAGCAAATGTATTGATACTAAATGTTTAATAAGTAAAGGTGGAAGCAATGCTGTATTTAATGTCATTCAGTAAGTTCTGGAATAGAACATTTCTCTAGCATTGTGGCATCATCGACATGAAGGAAGAGTGACAACCCATGCCCTGGTATATACTGGAAATTTAGTGTGGAATTGTATTTTTCTTCAAAAGACAATGTGGTTCGCTTTTGAGTTTAAAACTGACTTTACGTTTTCAGTTATGAAGAGACTAGGCTTATGTAAACATCACACAAATCAAGTTTATAATAAAAATGAATGATTGATGAATTGTTTTACCTATTCAACAACACCCTACATTTGGATTATTCATTTTTATGTGAGTTCAGATTCTGGGGTGGAGGAAGGTGGAATTGTAATGTTGTTAAACTACACATTTATTTAGTTAACAATTGTTTTTAACTGAACACCTATTAGCACACTGTACAAAGTCCTCGGGTTGCAGTGATGAGTAGGAAAGGGGGTTCCCTCAGAAAACTTATATGGTAAATGCTGTTAGAGAAACAAGCACAGCAGAGAAAGTAGCGATTGAATTGATTGCAGGTGGGTGAGTCTCCAGGAAGGCTTCCTGAAATAGGCAGCAAGTGATCTGATGTTAAAGGATGAGTGAATTCTCACCAGGAAAGACTGTGGTGGAGGCTCTTCAGGGGACTGAATAGGATACGCAGAGGCACAGCAGGTAGAAAGAGCAGGAGGCTTCATTTGGTTGGAAGAGCCTCCCTGGGAAAGGGTTTGGGAAGGATGGAGGGATTGACTACTGAGGAGCCTGCTTCTAGAGTTTCGCTATTTCTCTTGGCTGCACATAAGTAGATACTATAGGTTTTGGGAAAAGGAAATGGGTTGTTCAGGTCTATGTTTTAGCACAATTGGGATGAGGAAGAGTAGGGACAAGCGGATGTAATGGTGGGGGGGATAACTTGATTTCAAGTAGTTCAAATAAGCTTAAAGTTTGGATGGTGTCTTAGTCCATTTTGTGCTGCTCTAACAGAATATCTGAGTCTGGGTCATTTGAAGTGAACAGAAATGTATTGGCTCACAATTCTGGAGGGCGGAAAGTTCAAGGCTTAAGGCCCAGCATTTGGCAAAGGGCTTTTTGCTCTGCCATCCCCGTGGTGAAATGCCAAAGGGAGAGAGACAGACAGACAGAGAGACAAGGGTGGGAGTTGTTTTGTTTTGTTTTGGTATTAGTGATAAAATCCAGGGGCATTCTACCTCTGAGCTATACCCCCAGCCCTCTTTTATTTTTTATTTTAAAACAGGGCCTCACCAAGTTGCTGAGACTAGCCTCAAACCTGCTATCCTGCTCTCTCTGCCTCCCAAATTTTGGGGTTACAGGCATACACCATGATCTCCAGCCAAGCTTGTTCTTTTATAAAGGATTCCATCCATGAGGATGGTACGCTCATGGCCTGGTCACTTCTTAAACGTTCTACCTCTTAATAACACTGTGATGGTAATAGAACTTCAACATGATTTTGGAGCACACAGCCTGACACATCATAGCAGACAGATTTAATTCCAGCTTATCAAATAGCACGGTGTGATGAAGAAATGCATTAAAAATGAAGAGGTCTGAGTTCAATCCGTAACTTTGGGACTAACTCATTTTGTGTCGGGATGAGTCACTTCGAGTCACTGATCCTTCATGTTCTCATCTGTTTGGGGGAGGTAGAGGGTGGAATACTTGATTGCTAAGGTGAATTGATGATCTTGTGTGATAAGGACATACATCATTTTCTTCTTTGGTATTTTCACCTCAAAATGTCCAAACTGATCTGAATAGGATGTTTAGTAATTTCTGCCTCCTTATAAAACAAGCTGTCTCCCTTGAGATGGCTAGATAGCATTTACCTGTGAGATTTTTCCACTCGTTCTGTTGGAAAATTTGTCACTTATATATTTTATCAAGGAAAAGAAAAGGGCAAAATCCTGCTACTTCCATGTCACTCTAAATATTTGTAATCTAAAACTTTAGGGTCTAACTACCTCTATGTGCTGGTAAAGTAGGCCTTAAGGATAACTACTAGTCAAGGGAAATGGGGGGGGGAGTTAAAAGAAGGACTCTCCCTGCAATTTGATTTAATCATGGCTATGCTCCTAAAGATGATGCGTATTTTCCAAAAGAAGCCCTCGTGGACACTTTGGACTGATGTTTCCGAAGGAAGAAATATTAACAAGATGAAAATTATGTTGGGCAACTACATGTGAATATAGGTGCTAACATGGAGGTTGCCTTTATAAAATACCCAAGGCTGAAAAAGAAATAAGAATTCTGTCAGTCAGCTACATTACTATAGTTTGGAAATGTCTATAGTACATTCTGTGCTTTTAAATTTTTTTCCAGATGTTAATGCATGGGTTATGTATTTTATTTGATCTTTATTTTATGTTTATTTTATGTGTAAGCCATTTATTCATGAACTCACAGAGTTTACTAAGAAAAGCAATCCTTTATAGGCAGGGGAAAGTTGGCAAAAAGAACTGTCAAATGCAGTGATTCTCAACTTTTTATAAACTCTACCATCTTACCCAAGAGCTTGTCAAATCCAGGCTGTGACCCTGCTTTTTCGGTCGGATGTTTTCAATTTGTCTCCCAATATGATGTTGACTCAAACATTTGGCAGATTTATAATTTTCCATTCTCCCCTGCCACTCATTCTCAAGTTTTAGATTTTCTCATTTAATAGTTGTAGCGGTATTTTACATGTTCCATAAATCTTCATGAAGTTTCTAACCCCAGTGCCATACAAGTTGAGAATTACTTTATAGCATTATCCTTTGAGGGCTGAGTGCTATATTTTTTAGTTCTGTGTTAATTAATGTTTTGCCTAAGATAATAGGCTGGTGTGATGCTACCTCTTAAACTTACAATACACATAGTGTAATTCTCTCCACTGAGAAACAGAGATAGGACAAGCAAGGCCTCCTTTTCAACCCCATGTCTTGCCTGGGAACCTCAGCCTTGTTGGCTTGAAGACAGGTGCAATAGCTGGGGTTCCCGTTTAGCCTTCTTTTCATTCCTGCGGCTGGGGTATGGATGGAACCCATTTCTGCCTCCTCCTCTGTGTAGGCAGAAGTTTCTCAGCCTGACATCCATCCCAGGACTTCTTCTCTACCTTCACTGGCCACCAGGAAGTTCACTTACCTCTGAGCTCCTCTAGCACTTACTACCTGGACCCAGTACTGCATCATACTCTGCACGTACCTGCTTCAATGGTGTTGGATCTGGGTTTGACTGTTAAACTCCCCAAATAGAGGGCATGTCCACATTGTATAAGGGATGTTCTGTTATGTATCAGTCAGTGGCAGACACAGATAGATTCTCCCTCAAATACAGACTCTATACTTGAATATAGAATAATAGAACAAGTTAAAAAAAAAAAAGACACAATGAACCTCTCTAATTCCAACACACTTCCCAGTCTGCCATCTCTGGGACTATTCCTAACACGCCCAAACATTAGAAGAGGCTCTTGGTGTGTGTGTGTGTGTGTGTGTGTGTGTGTGTGTGTGTGTTGTTAGTCTTTAGGATGCCTTTGTGTAGGTTACACGTTTAAGACAATGGTGATTCTACGATTTTGTAGCACATTACATTTATATTTAGGGGGTGCAGACCTTTTATGAGTCTTCCTTCAAAGGGGAGGCCTGGAAACCCTACAGCACTTCCCAAAGCAAGAGCTTCCCTGTGGTTAGCCGCCAGCTATTATATGACCCTGAGCATTTGACCATCTATCTATGGCCCTCCCATGTTAATCTCTGAAAAGTGGAAAAAGTAGACCTAACGATTCCAAGTCTTCTTCCAAACCCATCTTGGACTCAGGTCATTGCTGCTGTTATCTCCTTCCTCTTCAGAAGCTTAGAAAATGCCTTCATTATGTCAGCAGCATTCATCAAGTTCCACTCTGAAGTTAGGGGACAGAGCGGGGCTGCTGAAGTGTTCCAGGTTGCTCTATCCTTTCTCATCCTCCTTCGATACATTGCCTGGTTGACATCTGCTCTTCCCATGCCATTGACTAAGCACCAAAGCTAAGTGGCCTTTCCCCCATCATGTCTCCTCAGAGGCATGGCGATGTTGAAGGAGATGGTACAGGAGTGGCTTCTGTGCATTGGGTGAAAGAACAAGACCAGCTACGATCTTGAGCCACAATCAACTGGGTGGGATCTTGGGTTTTCATACTTCTGCCTTTTCTGGCCATGTCAATTCCACTAAAATTTAATGATCATCCACAAGTGTCAGTGATTACACTTGTTAAGTAGAAAGGCATCTGAGAAAAAGACCTACCTTCTAGAAACCTATAACATAGCTGGAGAGTGATACAAAGCAATGTGGGAATGTGGGGCAGAGGGAGGTGTAAACAGCGTGCTCGCTTCTGGAGGACTGACAGTGTTTTATGGCATCCAGGGAGAACACTGACATGGACCTTAGACTCAAGGACCAGCTTATGAAACCGGCACTTTGATCCTTGAAAAGAAGGGGACACAAACTGCCCACTTGCCTCAGAGAATCATCAGGTGACTCAACAACTCATGTTGAAGTCATCTTTGTACAGAACCTGAGGTTTTCAGAAGACAAATATGATGTTGGTTGAAACCTGGTTGGTGCCATACAAATTTAACCCATTTAGTCCAGTCTAGGAAACTCATCCTGAGATCTTAGAGACAGGTTTTTAAGAAGGTTGAGATCATGGTTACTTTTTGGGGAACTTTTTACCTGAATTACAACCCTAGTTATATAATTCCACATCAGCCTTAATTGTATGGGAGGGGCACTCAAGCAAAAGTCATTGATACAGTTGGTTGTCACTGAGACAGGCAGGGAACAGAAAACAGTGGAAGTAGCATCAGTAAGCAACTTTCCATGGTGACAGAAACTCAGGACCCTGAGCTGTATCCCTCATCCTTCCTGCTTTAGTTAGCAAGGGCCACTTCCAACCATCAACTCTTCATTTCTTTGCTTGAGCGCTTTTGCAGCCACCTAAGACTGGTTCACTCATCTGTGCAGTGAGCCAGAAATGCCAGGGAATTAGTGCCCCCTTCAAAAGCACTCTCAATCCACACTGATAGAGTCAGTGTGTCAATGCCCACTTTATCCACCACTTTGACTGTGTGCTCTGAAACGTATTTCACCGAGTTTTTCTGGCATTCTCCAGTGGGATTAAACTTTGGTTGCCCACAGTGATAACTTACTTGATAATCAGACTTCCCCACCCCTGACTACTTGTACCTTATGTCTTTATCTCAGCCCCTCCTTCTGTTATGAGAAGAACTCTAAACAATCTTCAAAAAGACATTGTGAGATACCTAGAATCAGGCGGGTACAAGAAGGGTCAAACTCAAAGTCATTGGGTGCTCAGTGACTCCATGGGTTAATGACTTCTGCCACCACCATGATTTTTACCTTCACCACAAGATGGTATGATGTAGGGAAACAAGGGTTTCAGGAAGTAGATGCAAGTTATAATCCAAGTAGCAGGAGGGATGGGGTAGGACAGGAAGAAGCAGCCATCTCTCATGCCTGCTGCACACTTGATTGGCAGGCTGGGGAGAAAAAGGGAGGTGGAGTCTTTGTATACTAGTGATTATCTAAAATTATGGCCTTGTCACAAATGTGACATTTTTCACCTACAAGCCAAACCTGTTTATTAGACAAGGTTAGCAGTTTCCTACACTTTCAACTTCTACTAAAGATGCCTTACCCCTCAGGCTGGGAGGCTCCTGGCTGGGAAGGTAGGTGCTCAGAGCCATGAATCCTAGACAGACGTCCACAGGCACTTGGCTTTCCCAGACCCTCCTTTCCTAGACTTCCCCCACTGGGACTTTCAGTTCTGTTCTTAACTGGGATATTTCTTATATGAGTTATGCTATTAAAAATAAACTGGTGATGATAACAATAAGAAAGCCATACCAAAGGGAAAAAAATAGCAATAGCAAATTGCATGATTTTTCTGCTTAAAATTCCCTTAAAACCAATTTAAAGAAAATGATTATTAACCTTCAGTTCAGTAGTTTCCACTAAGCCACATCCCTGTGACTCCTCATCAGCTATGGGTAACCTTCCGTTCAACGTGTACTCTTTGTTCTTATAGCTCTTTGCTTCTCTTCCTAAAACAGAAAAGCCTAATCACAGTGTTTGTGTAAGCTCCCAGGTCTGCTCTTGCTTCTACACAGTCTACCAGCTGCTCTCCAACCTGGTTTATTGTAGGGAAGAAGTCTGGAATCCAGTCTTTGCTCTGGGGTGCTGCCCTGGAAGGCTGGACCTCATGTTCAAGGCCAGGTTACTGCCTTCATTGACTGACTGCTGCAGAGGCAATTTTCATGTTCCGGCTAATTAGTGTTGAATGCGATTCACAGAACAGCAGGTATGGGGGCAGGAACTGGGGAGGGAAGTCGGTCAAAGTTGATATATCAACACTGCTGCTTCACAACAAAATAGCTTGGGGTCAAGAAACTTCCCATTCTGCAGCTTTCAACAACACAAGATGAAAGGGTTAGCTGGCATCCCTTGTAATTTTTATTTATTTATTATTTATTTGTTTTTATTGTGGTGCCAGGGATGGAACCCAGGGCCTTGTGCATGCTAGGCAAGCACTCTACCACTGAGCTACCCCACCCCCAGCCTTGGCTGGCACTCTTCAGGCTTTCTTATCAACTGAAAACTGAAGAAAAAAACAAAAGCCCTATTTTTCAGCATCACTATTACTCTTGAAGACATCAGAGCTATGCCCTTACCTAACTCTTTTGTCTGTCACACCCTAGGGTCAGTAGCAACAGATATGATCTCATCTGTTCTCTTTCTGACCCAGGGGAGGTAAAGAGCAGTCTGATTGGATAGTTTATAGGTGCCTTGCAAATGGGGCAGAACAGCTAAGCTATTCACCAACAACGCACAGCCAAGTCGGTGACGACACCTTGATTCAATTGAGGGAAAAATGTAACTAAAGGAAAATTTAAGACTTGTATGCTCCCATGACTTATATTTTTGAGAATTGTACTTGCAGACTTCTCCAGTCGGATCTTTTAGTTGTGAATAACAGCTATTTTCTAGAACAAATATAACCACTTAGATATTTTTACAGGGATTTAAAAATATTTTATTTGACCTGTTTTGTTTACGTAATCATTTATTGACTTTTGGTACTGGGGATTGAATGCAGGGGAATTCTACTTCCAGGCTATACCCCCAACCTTATTTTATTTTTTGAAAATGGGTCTTGCTAAGTTGCTGAGGCTAGCCTCGAATCTGTGATCGTCCTGTCTCAGCCTTCCAAGTATTGAGATTATAGGCCCATGTCACCATGCCCAGCTGATCTAATGCTTTAAATACTATATTATTTCTGGATTGTGGTTGTTAACAATTGCCATAGTCTAAATGTTTATGTCCCACCAAATTGCATATATTGAAATCCTAATTCCCCAAATGATAGCATTAGGTTGTGGGGCCTTTGGGCGGTGTTTAAGTCATGAGGGTGACTTAAACCTCATGAATGGAATTAGTGTCCTTATAAAAGAGACCCTGAGAGACCTTCGTCCTTTCCACCATGTGAGCTTTTAAACTTTTATTCTTAGTATGTTGTCATTAATCCACACTACCTTCCATCTCTTCTTATGGTGGGTAGAAGAAATGTTGAAAAGGAAAAAGCACATGATCTGCCATTAGGGGATGTAGGTTAAAGCCTTTACTTGACTGATCACTAGAGGAGGGAAGGTGAACTCATTATTTAGCTTTTCTGAACTTTGTAAGTCTTTAAAATAAAGGCAATAACATTTCTCTTACAGGCTAGTTGGAAAGATGAAACGATTCAGTACAGTAAAACACTCAGTGTAGTGCCTAGAACCCGGCTGATCTTTTGTAATGGTTGCATGTTTGCTGCAAGACTCCTCATGTGCCCTGTGCCTGTAGACACTTGTTACATACATTTTCACCCCACATGTGCACCTGGACGTAGGCATTTGCAGACACGATTCCTTGATCCCTATTATTTTCCTCTTTATCCAGGAAGAACTGCTTTGACACATCTCAGAATTAGTGCCATCTCCCCTCTATAACTGAGTTGCGTTATAAATGGGTCACCTATCCATTGGCTCCTGAGGGCATTTGTTCTTCTCGAAGGGATGTGATTAGGCCTATGAAGTAAGAAGGCAGCCACTGCTTCTTCAATGGCAATGCACAAAACTCCGTCTTTTAATTACTAGATTGCAGATATAATTGCCCAGTAATTGCCTGAGCACATTTAATGACAAGGTGTGTTTACAAGTCACTGGTCATGCAATAAATGCCCAACTAATTCGCATTGCTCCCAGGCAGCATTGGCTAGGGTTTCTAAGACTCCAATGCCAGCAGTCTTGATAAGGAGCTAAAAAAGCCTGATATATTTAACTTCAGTATCTCCTTGGAATACATTTCTTTAAATCTGCTTTCTGAAGAGCATTGTAACCATAGACTAATGTCATTTATTTGTTCCTCTACTCTGTAAACCCCAAGTAAGCTTCATTTCAGCTAATATGTTAAACAGTCCAATACCATACTGAAGTTTATTCTTTCATTTCTTAGTGGTGAGTTCATCAGATTGGATGCAAACAAAATAGAGGAGAGAGTAGACAGTACTGAATAGGCAGTGTCTGCTGTGTCTCTGTGATGCTATCATGACTATACATTTGATGGAGACTTTATTGGGATGTATCATTAGGGCCAGACATAAGGAAGTCATTAAGTAAAGTCTAGTCAGATTGAAACACACTAGAATTTTTCATGTTTTATGCAGTTAGGTATGACTGTTAGAATGATTTCTTTTTGATAATGAACTACTTTTTGCCAATAGGAGCCATGGACTCTGGGGGCATCAGACCATGTGTTTGCAGTTGAACATCAGCAGCATATGGTCCTTGTGATCAAGTTAAAGTTTGGAAGGGACTAAATGCATGATGTAATACAAAATTTGTAGAAATATTTTGAGCCTAGGCTGTGTCATTTACAATTTTCATGGCAATTTACTTCAATTAATCAGGCCCTCGCTTCTCCATCCAGGAAATGATGAGTTTGGACAGACTGGTGGTTTCCATAGAATAATACCAGTGAAGCCCTGGGGATCCTATTGAATGTGGTTCTTTACCTGCCTCAATGGGCTATCTCTGCTTTAACCTGTCTGGCATACTGGGCTTCCAAGTTCAATTATTGTTTTTTTTAAAATGTGGGCTAAATTTTGTTGGAATATCATGGGGCTAGATGGTCACACCACCACTCTGGATTGTTTAGAGCTCACCCTGCACTCCAGAATGTTTGTGAGGCTTTTTGTCTGATCCCTATATGTACCCGAGGGAAGGCAGATGCCTCCTGGTTTGGCACAGCCTCATTGAGGCCAGCTTAGCCATACTGCATGGTCCAGCAGCAGGACCCTTAAAGTTTAAAACTTAGCATTGTGGTGCTGTCCTTCATTCCTGTGTCATGGTCAGGCTCTAGAAACAGTCCCCATGTAAAAGGCCAAGTAACTCCAGTCTAATACATATGCACAAATGGTAATAAAGTGGGAAGTAACCAGGTTCTCTGAGAACCAAAGAAGCTGGAGGACCCATGGCATTCCCCTGCAGTACAGGATAGCCTTAGTCACTCAAGTGTCATCTCTGAAGGCTGTCACCTCCTAGGAAGGGCAGAAGAGGCATTTGAGAGCCCAGTATTTACTGGCTAAATAGGAAGTAAAGAGGCTGTTTGAATGATCAGACCCAATTAGATCTGAAATTGGTAGGGCTCCAAGTTATCCCTCCTCCAGCCAGCCAGTGAGCCCCCAGGAAAGAAACTATAATCATTCTAGACAAAATAAAGAGTTGTGTCTCATGCATGCGCACACTCGAGTTATAGTGTGAACTAAATGTGTGATCTCACTAAACTTAGAAACCATTACAGCATCTTGCCATAGATCATCCTCTGGGGGTTGAAGGATTCTGTTCGATTGCTCATGTCTTGTCCTTCCTGTGTGCCTTTGCCTCTCTATCAAAAACACTTCTTTCTGCATATTTCCACTGTAGGAGCAAAATTGATTTTCAGCATCTATATTTATTTGGACTTCTGAGAAGTAACATCACCTTAGATGGTCCTTTAGCATGGATGTCATTGTGTGTGCCTGACGCATATGTATTGGCTGCCTGTGGGATTTGCTCACCCTGGCCTGTGAACAAGACAGCTTTGCTTTCTCCTCCAAGCAACAGCACGGACTAGACTGAACACGATGGGTCATTCTCCTCCTGTCGGGACTGGATGTCCTGCCAAGAGCTGAAAAGAGCTACCCCCACACAGGTATCCCCACTATCCTGTAGCTGGCTCCCTGCCCTCCTCTCAAGAACATGTCCACACTACCTTGGTGCCAACGAGGGCTTCACTCTTCGACACAGTGATCCTCATAGGTTAACATGATCGTAAACACTGAGTCACCGCCAGAGTTTAAATACTGGAGGAAACAGCCATGGTGAAAAGATGACCTCACAGGCCGTGGCCGCCAAATGGCGACATCAGACATTGCTGCTGGCGGCTAATAGGGCTAGGAGACAAGGGCTGAGAGGAGCTTTTAAAGAATGATCTCAAGCCAGGCGTGGTGGCCAGTGCCTGGAGTCCCAGCTACCCTGGAGGCTGGGGAGGGAGGGTGGCAAGTTGGAGGCCAGCCTGGGCAACTTAATGAGACCCTGTCTCAAGAAATAATAAATAAATTAAAAGGGCTGGGGATGTAGCTCCGTGGTTCAGTGCCCCAGGGTTCCATCCCCAGTACCAAAAAAAAAAAAAAGGTAAATAATAAATAAGAATATGGTCTCTCTGAGAATGAGTTGTTCCCAAAGAGTCAGGCTGTGGATATGGGCCATGAAAAAAATTGCATCTTCAGCTGGGCATGGTGGTGTGCGCTTGTAATCCCAGTAATTGGGAGGCTGAGACCTGAGGATCCAGGTTCGCGGCCAGGCTCAGCTACTTAGTGAGGCCCTCCGCAACTTGGTGAGACCCTGTTTCAAAATAAGAATAAAAAACAGGACTGGGGGTGTAGCTTGGAGGTAGAATGCCCCTGGGTTTGATCCCCAGTACCAAAAAAAAAAAAAAAACCTGCATCTTCACCTCAGGCTGGGTGGCTGACAGGAAGAATTAGACCCTATCCCTGTGTTCTCTGAGTGTTCATAATGTAAGAGAAGCTGAGTTTATCAAATTGTGATGCATGGTGACTAAAGATGGGCAGTTCTCAAGCTATTGTAAAATGTTCCCAGCTTTCTTTTTATTTTTTGAAGTATCCTAAAGAGCTGCCCTTAAGAAGAGCCAAAAGAAGGCGTGTTGCTGGTTTACACTGCAAATGGTAAAAAGAAAGAAAGAGAAAAAGAACAAAAGGAGAGTAAAAGATCATGACATGGAACTTGAATACTGGCAGAGGAAGATGAGGCTTAGTTGTGATCTCTCCATCACAGTTTGTCCATCACATGACACACTGAGCACAGCCTGTGTCCTAATGAGCAGAGGGCAGTGGGCAAGAGCAGGAGGCAATGAGTACAGAGAGACTTTTGCCTTCAGGGTGCTCAGAATCTGGTTCCAGAGAAACAACTCATAAACAGCCTTATAACACAGAGTGGTTCTCATTATCACAAGGGCTGAGAAATCCATGAAGTCTTCAAGGAAGATGTCAAAGTATAGGAAATAGATTCCAAAGACTGGCTGTGTGTGTGTGTGTGTGTGTGTGTGTGTGTGTGTGTGTGCGCGTGTGTGTGTGTAGATGGAAAGCTTCCATGTGGACATAGTTAGCTACTTAGGACCACTGGGACATTGGCTCTCACCAGACTGGTTCCCATCTAAGTATAAGTGGAATAAAGTATAATAAACCAAAAATAAACCAAATTAACCAACAAAGCATAATAAAAAAAACAAGTCATTTCTCAAATAAACAAAGTAAGGTTTTGCTTCCCAAAGCAAGGTTTTGAAAGCTGAAATACCACCTTCCCTCCATGATCTGTCATTGGTTTGTTTTTATTCTTATTTTATTCTTATTTACTTGATTTATGAGTCCTCCTCCTCCTCCTCCTCCTCCTCCTCCTCCTCCTCCT
>PVJS01017534.1:0-36056 GCA_004027185.1 Glis glis
AAAAAAAAAAAAAAAAAAAAAAAAAGGAGGGAGAGTGTAAAAAATAAAAAACAAAAACTCAGCTTTTGCTCTCTCAGAAGGGGCCAGAGTCCAAGAAGAAGCAAAGTCAGTCTGGCATAGGGACTGAATATCCACCCTTGTCCACAGTATTGACCACCTCAGTGGAGAATATTGTTTCATTTTTCATCAAGAATTTTTCTCTTTCTTTTTTCCGTTAGTGTTGTTCTTGTACATGCTTATTGGTTTCTTTATACACATACATACATACTTGTTTCTTTTTTATTGTTTTCTTTTTATTATCCTTTTGTTACTTTGCTCTGTTTTACTTTTGAGAGTTGGTGGTTTTTTTGTTTGTTATTTGCTTTTTGTAGTTTTTGTCTCGTCTTTTTTTCAATCCTTTCTTCTCCCTCTAATAGCCAAATTCCCTCATTCACTGTCTCTCTGTCTCTCTCTCTCTCTCATTTCCTTAATCTATTTTTTCTGCCTTTATGGTCTTCACTTGCTAACTCTCTTCTCCCTTCTGTTTTCTCCTTTTAAGTATTCTAAACTTTTTTTCACCTTCCTACCCCATGTTCTTTTTTTCTTAATGAACCATATTGTTACCATCTTCTAGAACTATAGGCCTCATATAGTTTTTGTCCCTAAGCATTCATGTCGTTACTATTACTAGTACTGTGGGTGTCCTAGTTGAAACCTGGTGTTTAAAGCTCTACCTGGTGTACAGCTGGTTGTTGTCATTATGGTCGTTAATTGCCAATCCCTCCATTCCTGCTTTTGGTGTTTTCAGGGTGCCTGAAATGGTGCCTGGTATCTATTTTAATGGTGCATGTTGTTCACTACTGTGGTTGCTGTTGTTTACTTTCTCCTTGCCTGTGAGGTATCTGGAATCTAGTCTGGAGTGCTGGGGTATTGTCCCTTTGAAATACTCCTTCAGGGACCAGGAAGGAGGAGGTGGGGAGGATGTGCCCCTTCTGGCCAGTAGAGGGCAGGTGCCTAGAAAAGTGAGACCTGCAGAGTTGATGTGGAGAAAGGAGATGGCAGGTACCCTGTGCTGGGCAATTGTTTGCTGACCTGAAGTATGTTAAAAAAGACCACTTCGTAGTGCTTTTCTTTGAATCACTCCCAAAATAAGCAGCAGCACATACTCCTCCTCCCTTGTCCCACTTTGGCTTTCATTCTTTGGATATTTCTTGCTCGGGATTTAGCTCCAGAGATTCGTTTTTCACGATTTCCAGGAATTGTAGATAGATCCTTTTCCTGCAGCTCTTGAGCATCTGACTTAATTTAGTCCTGGTTTTGTTTGTTTGTTTTGCTTTTTTCAAATTGTTTTCTCATTTACTGAAGTCTGTTTGAGATCTTTCCAGTTCTCTGAAAGCACACACACACACACACACACACACACACCACATACCACCTGTACCCACTCACTCATAGACTCAGAGATACACACACACACACACACACACAACCCATTTGCTGTCCCAAACATACAATGTGCACATGCATTCTCTGCCCAGCCACTCATAGACCCAGAGATATACACAGACAGTGACATATGAACCCATTCTGCAGTCCCTACACACATGTCTGCATGCACACAGAGACACACATAGGCTGATGCTCATGGCCCTTTACCTCTCCGCCTTTCTTCTGGGTGGCTTCTCCCCACCAGCCTTTTACATCCATCATTGCAATGCTTCCTATCTGCACCACAGATACAGATTAGCATGTTGTAAATTTATCGTTTCTTTTCCAGGGAGATTTTTTAAAGCCTTTCCCTTGTGATCTATAAATAATGAATAATTCCATTAAAAAGGTGATGGATAGTGTAACTTTTATGCAGAGTTTGTCAAGCTCCATGTTTCATGACTTTGCCTTCTTGACAGCCCCGTACCAGAGTAGGTAGGGAGCTCGCTTGGCTGACACTGCAAAGTCCCTTGCCACATTTCCCAAAGTATATTCCTTGGGTTCTCATAGATAATGCCTGAATTTTAAAGGGACTCTTTCTGTGCTCAAATAAGTTTGGGAAATACTACAATGAACTCACCCCTTTAAGGCAGAACTCCCCAAAGCATTTTCTTATGGTAATTTGCTTGGGGCCAGGCAGTATTTCCAAAACATATTTAGTCAGGGAACCTTATTTTTTTCATCAGAACATTATATCTCTAAGCTCAGTGTTCCATAGAAAATAATTTAGGAAATAATGTTCTAATGGCAGTAGTACATTCTCCTCTGCACTGCAGAGAAACTGTTTTACAACTGCCCTTATTGAAAAGTTCAAATTTACCTCAACATTTTTCGATCAAATTGGCATTTCTCTATATTTTAGTAAAAAAAAAAAGAATAATAAAAATCTATCCTAGAGCCAATATATGATTCTAAAGAGTCTCCTGAAACCTTAAAGCAAAAAATAATAATTTTCATTGTTTTATGTTAATATGGTTTTCTGTAAAATAAGTCCTTGAAAATGAGTAATATTTATAAAAAATAGTCTAATTATATTTTGATGAGATTTCTTTAATTAGAATGTCAATTCTCAATGCATGTTTAGGTATGTGTATATATACTTGGAATTTGTCCCTTGTGCTATAGTATAGTATCTTCTGTTGATAACATTGTCAACTGAAAAGCAGAAAGGGAGAGAGAAGAGGGAGGGAAGGAGAGAAGGAGGGAGGGAGAGAGAGAGAGAGAGAATTAAATGGATCCCACTGAGAAGAAACACTGTAGGTGGAAGCAATGGTGGTACAGATGGCAGGATGGACCAGGTACACCTGTGCTCCCCTCTCAGATAACCTTTGGAACTTTCACCTGTAATGATGGACCTCAAATAGCCATCCATTGTGTTGAGGCCCCATATGATCTTTTAATGTCATTTGGACACCAATGCTCTAGCACAAGTGACAGATTCCAAGTAGTACCTTTTGGAGGTAAGTAAACAGTGCTTTCATCCCCTTTCCAAGGGGACAAATTTGAGAGTGGCCATCATGCCAAAGCCTGACACAGAGTACCTGTCTCATGTTTTGCAAGACCTCATGCATCTGATTCTAAACTTAAAGAGGGAACTTTGATCAACGAGTGATTTTCTAGGAAATCCGAGATTATAGTGAACTCTAGACCTGGTCTGTGTTTAGACTAAACACACTCTAAATTCCCTGATTACATTCAGCACTCAGGGTCTCAGCATCCATATTATACTTAAATCTCTCTCTCTGCTATAGAGATTTGCATTTTAACAGGAACCAGAGAATTGTACTGTGAATGCTCCCAGCACAACCTGGAACAAATACTCTAATGATGGGTACACCTTTAGTTCCAGCTATATGTGAGGCTCAGGCAGGAGGATGACCCGAGTCCACCAATTTGAGACCAGCCTGGGCAACACAAGAAGACCTGATCTTAAACCTTCCCAGAGCATAGAACTAAACTTTTTTTGTAATAACTAAGCAATTATTTTTATTTCGCATTAGTCTAAAAAATCACAAAAGAATGTCTTTATGTTTACCCCCTTCTTTTTTGAGCACCATCACTGTAGCAGGCACATGGTAAGGCTTTAGCAGTTAGCAGGTTGGAAATGGTACAATTGTATCATTTCATTTATTTTTCTTATTATATTTGTTGATATGGTATATTTTGACTTTCTGATAATTTTTCTTTAATTTGGTAAACATTTAAAGAATGATGAACATCAAAGGAAAGAGTAATGAAATGAGAATTGTACCATAGGGTACTAGGGCTGGAAGACCATGCACCCCATCATAGCCAGTATGATTCTTGGGCTTATGATTCACCTCCAATGAATATTCAAACATTTGCACCCCATTTCCTGCCTCACATCATTCTACTTTGGTTAACATTACTAGAATGATCTTCCTTGCCTCCAGCAGAAATGGATTCCCCAAAGGAAACCAGCCTCCAGGCAAAGTCAGCTTCACCTCTCTGCTTTGCAGCTAATTATCCCACACTCTCTCCACCCCTCTACTCTCTTGACTTGCTGAGATTTCTCCAGGTTCTGCTCCTATGTTTCTGACTATACTTTCTAACTTCTTTATGATTCTCGTTCTTTTGCATACCCTTGGAAAGTAGTATCAACTGGGTGTTCTTTGGTCTCCTCTTCTCCAATTCATTTTACTAGTATGTCATTCCCTACTTTGTGTCCACATACCACTCACAATTCCCTATAAAGGCTCTTGAATTCTGGGTACATATTTTCATCCACCTAGGGACACCTCTGCCTATAAATTTCCAGGCTCCTCAGACTTAGAAGTGGCAAAACTAAGCTCACATTCTCAGGGATACCTTCCTTTTGGGAAGACCTCTGTTTCTCCCCTTTTCTAGGCTCCTTCACAACATGTTAATCCCTCTTTCAGGTTACTGTCAGTTAATTGTGACAAATCTCACCTACATGCACACATATACACATTACAAACCCTTTTCTATAAAACTATTTTGGAAGGGAGCATTGGGGATTGAACCCAGGGGTATTCTAACTCTGAGCTATACCCCCAGCCCTTTTTATTTTTTTTTATTTTGAAACAGAGTCTCACTAAGTTGCTAAGGCTGGCCTTGAACCTGTGATCCTCCTGTCTCAGCCTCCTAAGTACTGGGATTACAGACGTAGGCCACTGTGCCCACTTAAAACTAGCTTTTACAAAAGAGATACTAGTGCCTAGTGAGAAATTAGCCTGTACTCAAGATGCACGTGAGATGCTATTTGCCGGTTTCCAGGGACATCCTGCCACGAGACTGTCTGCTTTCCATGAGGAGGATTGTCATGTTTACACAACCCATGGCTAATTCATACTTATGTTGTTGATTACATATCATGCTTTAGCTCTCAAATCTGTCCATAATCCCCCGAAGTGCGACACGGAGCTATGCTTTCCTTGATGGCTAAGTATTAAAAAAGAATGTCAAGCATTGTCACCGTCGCATTTGAAAATGCCTCTGTGCAGATAGCCTTTGCCAAGAACATAGTCTTCAAACAAGATGTGCTTTTTTTTCAACCAGAAGATTACACTTAGGGCAAAAATATCTCACTAAAGTTAATACTTTGTCAAGGCCATGTGAGAATGTGTCTCAGTAACCAGTTTCTCATCCACGGGGAGAGTCTTGTCCTGGCTTCAGATATTTCTGGTTTAGAAAACCGAGCGCCAAGGCAGCCCCTGTCTTCCCTGCTTATTTCTTTCTTTGTGGTGATCCTTGCAGAATAAGATCATCCTCGACCCCATGACGTTCAGCGAGGCCAGGTTCCGGCCGTCGCTGGAGGAGCGGCTGGAGAGTATCATCAGTGGAGCGGCGCTCATGGCTGACTCCTCCTGCACACGCGACGACCGGCGGGAGCGCATCGTGGCCGAGTGCAACGCGGTGCGGCAGGCGCTCCAGGACCTGCTCAGCGAGTACATGAATAATGTAAGTCCGGGACCCTTGGTCTCACGTCTCGGTGCCTTCCTCCCGGTTCTCGTGGCTGTTGTGAAAGCATGTGTAGCATGCAGCGAGGACAGGTGTTCCCTGAGGAGTGTCAGGTGTAATCGAAGAACCGCTGTGGGTTCCCGTGTCCTGATTTCCTTTCAGAATGCATGTTTAGTATGGATGAGATGGATGGAGAGTGAAATCTTAGGGAAACTTTCACTTTTGACTTGAGTGATTTCTTTTCGGTGGTTTTAGTGCCTGCATTTGATTTAGGTAGGATTTCAATTGGTAGAGGTGGATGATTGATGGGAACCACAGAGATGCCAAGTGCTCTCTTACAAGGAGAGCTTTCAAAGCTCGGGATGGCTGTAGATGCTAATCTTCAAGCCTGAAAGGCATAAATAAGTGGAATGGGGTTTCAAATGTTTGTACAGGGTCTGTTAAGGTGGAGAATTTCTAACTGCAGTAAAACTTGGAGGAGTTGTATTGATGGATTATGCAAGTAAGGATTCTTATAAGAGTGTTTCTAAGTTTTCAAGTAAGTATGAGTGGCATATGGTTGTACTGTGGCCCAGCCCATTGCCATCTTCTGTAGTTATGAGATGCGACAGATGTTTGTACCTGTAAACTGCAAGAAGGAGATGAAATCCATTATTCTATGCTTTGAAAGGCACTAAATTAGGGTTGTATTGATTTGCTACATTCATTTAGCTGAGGTGATACCCAGTGCTTTCAACAGTGAACGATCCAGAGTTTCCCCAGTCCTGGACTACTCAATCGGATGTCGGTGTGAAAGAATTCAGAATAAATTGGAAAAAAAAATGTAGATAAAGTCAGATCTGGAGGTTATATGTTGAAGGAATGTCCTGTGTAGTGGTCAGGTAAGTTACAAGGAAATTGAAAATCTGCTCATAGCTCTTGAAATCCAATTGGCGTTGTTAGAACACCCTAGGCCATGCCGATACCAAGCATCCCTCCAACACCTGACCAGTCCCATCGTAGGTAAAAATGTGCAACTAACAGACGGGCAGCTCACAGGTCAAGCAAGGAGTGAGCGTTGGCAAGTCAGTGCTCCTCTTGCCAGACTGTCTGGAGAACATTCTTCAGAAAGCAAAGAGATATTTAATGAGCACAACCTACAAACTAAAAAAACAAAATCTGTTTCCTTGACCCTTCAGATTCTTTGATTTTTGGAAGACTTGTCCATTTTCAGCGCACAAAGAATAAAGTGTGGATGTATCCTGTGGTACCTGGCTGCTCGTGAGGACTTCTCTGTAGGACCCTGGATGGCCAAAAGTGGCTGTGATTTTGGTCTATGCGTGCTATGCAGGGTACATTTAGAAATGTTGATTGCCAGCATCTCCCACCCTGAACAAATATTTTGAATATCAGATTTGTCACAAAAAAAGGAGTGCCTATAAAATCCGTGATTCTGTTTTTTATTGTTCTTAGCGGAATAACAAAGGGCTAATTACTTATCTGTGGAATTTGGTTTTATTTTAAAGCTCACTGGTGTTTCTATCAGTGAATAATTATCGACAAAGAAGGAAGAAGAAACTACAGAGATAGTGATGGTTAAGATCTCAATATAAATAATTCAGGGAAAAAAGTATGTCTTTGTGAATAGAAACCACTGACTGTGATTAAAGGAAAGTCGATTGGGATATGACATGTAATTTTCAGTTTGGGGCCCAGAATCCTGTCAAGTAGATTTTTTTTCATTCAGTGTGAACTTACACACATCAGCACAGCTGATGGATTTTTGTATTTTATTGACTCCAAGCTCTTGTATTTTGTTCAGAAACTTGTGATACAGAGATGTTTTGTACTTTTATTGAAATCTTGGTTTCTATTTTGACGTGGTTACAGAGAGTACATAGAAGGGAATAGTGCTTAAATCTCAAAGTCTACAAATTCTGTTCACATTGAACCATCAAAATCAAACCCTGAAACAAAATACCTCCTATTTGACTTTTATATAAACCATATAAAATTTAGTTGGACTTCACTCATTTTTGGCTTCAGGGTAGAATTGGATGCAGGTAGACTCCCCATAATCCCTACCTAGGATACTTATTTCTACTGCCACAAAATCAATTCATATTTATTTGATATGGTATATATTAATTAAAAAGCACATACACATCTATGGCTTAACTGAAAAGTCTGTTGTAGTTAATAGCAACTGGTAAATTAGTCCTTCCTGGGCTGTTATATTTCTTTTTTTAATTTTATAAGCTGTGGGAATAAAGATATTATCAAATTATCACCCTGTAGGTTTTCATCTTAATGTGCTAGGCAATATCATTAGAATAAAGAAATCATTAAACTGAAAAGAAAAGATTTAAAAATTGGCATAACAGACATTTTTGGATCCCCAAAATCTCCAGACCAGTCCTTGATGAACATTAAACTTGTAATACTCCCTTGTAGCCAAGGCTGTTTTAAAGCCCTGTACATGCCAAGTGTCTGGGAACGGAGGGAGATGGAGATGGCAGAGAGCTGCAGTGTAACTATGACCAGCACAAAGCAACTTTCCTGGGGCACGGGTTACGCTGACCTCAATAGAATGTCAGTTGTTTGATATTTCCACAAATGTATATTCAAACTCATGAATGTTTGTGTAACAAAAGGTGTGCACTTAAAAGAAACTGTGGTATGGGAAAAAAGGCTGGTGGACAGACACATGGATAAAATTATGATCAGAGCATGGCAGTGGTAGGAAAGTTTTGGGATAGTTTTAGGAAAGCCCGATTTGCCTTAAGTTGTTCTATCCACTTTCAGATATAACTCAAAGTGAAAATGTTCATAAAAATAGTCCATCTTTAAATAGACTGTTATTATTGTACATACGTGGAGACTAATGGGTATAGATTGTTTTTCAAATGGACATGTGGCTTACAAATGTAAATGTGGGTTAGCTCCATCAGTGTGGTTATTAGAGTGTTGTGCTGAGTATTATAAATAGTTCCAAAATATAATGAACACATAAACTTTCCTCTAAGAACATATAATTTTATACAGCTTTGTCTGGGGACAGAAAACTTGTTTCTCACTTAAAAATAAATCTTAGAGGTGACCCTTTGGTAGAGTACAATTAAACATGGTATTTTAGTGGTGGGGATTTTGTGATAGATTCAGATTTAGAATACTTTACTCATTTAACAAATGTGCATTGTCTGCCTGCTTGGCTTCTTCAAGGCAGGTATTGTTACAGCCTTCTGGAGATATAGAAATGAGCAAGACAGAGTTCTCTGCTCTCATGGAGCTTACACAGTAGAGGGAAGAGACAGACAAAAAATGCATGGTAATTTGGGCAAGAGTTATTTCAGATGGTGAGAGGTGCAACAGGGAAATAGAAATGCTGTGAAGTCCAGCGCCTGGGGAGTTGCTGTAAGGAAGGATGGCCTAGAAAGATGAGAAAATAACAGCTAGAAGATCCTAGAAGATGAGAAGATAACAGCTCAAAGGCCTTTTGGAGGTGAGGGGGCAGGGAGCCCTTGAGGTAGAAGGAGCAGTAAGGGGAAGGGTCTTGCTTTGAGCAGGTGTCTGCTGAGTCCGAGGACCATGGTGAGTGAGAAAGGCTGTGGTGAGTGAGTAGGTGTGAGTAGGAGATGAGGAGATGGCATTTGCCCAGTGATGGGGCAGCAGTCTGTGCACACAGAGCCTTGTGCACTATTATATGGAATTTGACTTTTGTTCTAATGGAATGGAAGGCCATTGGAGAGTGTTGGACAGGAAGGAAATGCCATGACTGGGGTGTTGAGAACAGGCTGCAGAGGTTACTGCAAGGGATGGAAAGCAAGAGGACAGGTGAAGAGACCCTGGAACTTGGAAGAATTTATGAGAGAATGCTCTCCTGGTCAGATGGTAGCGGTAAAAGTAGAATATAGTGTCAAATTCTGATTCCATTTTTTTTTTTTTTTGGTAATGGCGATTGAGCCCAGGGGCATTCTACCTCCATGCTACACCCTCAGCCCCTTTTTTTAAAAAAATATTTTGTTTTGAAGCAGGGTCTCACTAGTTTGGTAAGAATCTGTCTATGTTGCTGAGGCTGTTCTCAAACCTGCAATTCTCCTGTCTCAGCCTCCCAAGTACTAGGGTTACAGGTGGGTAACACCACGCCCAACTCTGACTCTATTTTTAATAATTTTTTTTCTCATAAAGTAACCAGTGAGAAGAACATGTCTGCTTTATGAACACCAAGTAGACATTGGGCATGGCGAATGACAGTTGTAGTCATGTCTGATGCAACTAAGATAGTATCTTCATTTGTGTTTGGTTGCACCGGAAACTCTTGATTTACTCAGATGGAGTAATGATTTGTAAATAGCTCACTTGGCAATGCCTGGACACTCTTTTGGACAGATTGCTTATGAAAGTGTAGTTAAGTAGAAAAATTTAGTTCCAAAGTTGTGTCACCAAAAATGTCTGAGTATGGTTCACATCCTTACAAATATAAAAGACAAGGCAATATAATACTTATTCCAAGTACTCAACTAGAATGTAGAACTGTGAGAAGAAAAGTGACTACTAATTTTAGGTACTAAAGCTATAAATGCAGGACAATTAGGAGCTTGAAGCCATTACTTCTTTATGCACAATTCACTGTTAGGCCTTGACGAGAATATGTGATAAGCAGATGTACCTAGACCTTGTTGTGTGTTGTGGTGCTATACAACCTGGTTCAATTTTATATGCTACACTCTCTGCATAGCTCTGAATTTCTAAAAGATTAATGGAGAACTATAGTTTTCTTTAAAAATTATCTACTTAGAGTTCAACTGCTTGCACGACGATGGCAGAGATCTTGTGGGTGTAAAGGAATGACTTGCTGGTCTCTGCTAGGTTTAAAATATAGCAGGTTGCTTGTTAAGTGTATTTTTAAAAACACATTTAAGTGTATTTTTAAAAAGTGTAAGTGTATTTTTAAAAATAATTTTGTTAAGTGTATTTTTAAAAATCATTAAAAATAAATATTTTTTAAAATATTTGGATCCAACTATTTTCAAACCTCTTGAAGCTTCTGAGTGGATCCCTGGGGTTAATTTGTAAACCACTAATTTATTCTACAGGTATAAAGAGTACATGAAGACACACTGATGTGGGAACATGTACATGTGTTACAAGTGCCTGAGGCTTTACCGTCATAGCCTTTGCTGTAAATGGGCATTTTAATGTAAAGGAGACACCTCATAAAGCCCACTTGTTAGGCTTGGGATCTTACTGAGGTCTATAAAGGTCATTTGCAGCCTTGTCCTGGGGCCAACACCACAGCAATGCTCCAACGTGTACTGTTCTTCAATGTTATATGTGTGACAGGTAAAGTGACATTCAGGGCCACAGGGCCTCAGCAAACAGTGGCTTTATACTGTGTCCCTTATAATAAATAAAAAATAAATACATGTTCATTATGAAGGATAAAAAGCAAAGAAAGAAAGAAGAAAAACATTATACTCTTACCCCCTATATACAATCATTGCAAAACAGTTTGGTGTATGTCTTTCCAGTGTTTTTGAGTTCATAGGAGAGGTCTGTTTAAACATGCACACACGCTATGTTATGCTTTGATTTTTTTATAAAAAAAGAACTCTTATTGTAAATGGTGTTTTGTAATCTATTTCCATTACTCAATATATTGTGAATATGTTACTGTATCAATAAATGTTCTCTAACCTTATCTTTACTGACTGCATAGCATTTTATTGTATGAGTACGTAATCATTGATTTAGGAATAGTTCATTTGAAGTGTGCCTTTAAGGAAGAGTGTTATAAAACATCAAGTAAGGAATACTTACTTTTCGTACTGGTAGTCTAGAGTCCTGATTTAGACCCAAATCATGATTGAGGAACCGGCTAGGATAGGAGTGAAGACAGAGTCTTAGAGCTTATATGGCTTAGGAGATCCCTGAGAAGTTTTAGGCAATCAAACCTTTGCATGTAAAGAAAATTTAAATGCCTCTGAGATTCTACTTAGCAATATCTTATCTGTATTTTCTTGATTTCCTGTACAAATTTGGTTTTTATTTATCAGAGTTTCTCTGAGTCAGCTTATGTAGTACTGTGAGAGGGGCCCAGCGTAACCAGTGGGCACGTTCAATATCTGCATCTGCAGTAGAGTCCCAGAAAAGGTTCAAAAGCTTCTGAAGGGAGTGTTTTCAGAAAGATAACTTTGTCTTAGGAATTGTTACACTCCCCCTATTTTTGCATATGGGAAGGGGGGAAAAAGACCAAGTCGTGTTATCTCTTGAGAATAAAGCTAATTGTCGTAAACCATAAAATTTGTTTTCAGTATCCTCTAGACCTTCCCTTTTTCTCTTCTTCTTGTTATGCTGTACAAGAGGGAGTGGAATTCACAAAAAGTCAGTTTGGCTAATTAGAAGGTTTTTCGATTTAAAGGTTTGGCTTACAACAGAATAGCGGGGTTGGGGTATAGCTCAGTGATAGAGCTCTTGCCTAGCATGCATTTGACCCCAGCACTACAGGGTGGAGGGAATAGGCAGTAATGTTTAAAATGCTGTGGGCTACAAGTGACCTAATGTTTCCCATTCCTCCTGAGAATAGGCTTCCATTCTAGTGGGAAATTAAGAGTTGCCTGAAAGGGATTGGTATCTTTATTCAAGGGAAAAATTCCTAATATTCCAAAGGGGTATTCTACCTCCAGGCTACACCCCCAGACCTTTTTATATTTTGTTTTAAAACAGGGTCTCTCACTGGGGTGCAGAGGGTCTCGCTCCATTGCTTAGGTTAATCTCGAACCTGCAGTCTTCCTGTCTCAGCCTCCCAGGTACTGGGATTACATACATGCGCCGCCATGCCCAGTGATGCTTTTTTTCTTCACTGCACCTTTTCTTCTCTCCTTTTCTTTTTTTTTTTTTTTTTTTTTTCAGTACTGGGGATTGAACCCAGGGGCATTCTACCTCCGCGCTACACCCCCGGCCATATTTTTTTATACTTTATTTTGAAACCGGGTCTCACGAAGTTGCAGAGGGCCTCACTAGGTAGAGAGAGAGAGAGAGAGAGAGAGAGAGAGAGAGAGCGAGCCGATGCTGGCCACGAACCCGGATCCTCCGGTCTCTGCCTTCCAAAGTACTGGGATTACAAGCGTGCGCCACCACGCCCGGCTCTTCTCTCCTTTTCTGTTTTCTGTCTTCAATTATGTTTAATGCTCTCATCCCTATTAATGTTGTGCTCCAAATTTATTTGCACAATCACGCTCCCCCATAAAACTCTTTTTTTTCCTTGAAGAGACACTTTTTAATGATGTTTCATGATCAGACATTAAAAAATACAATTAGGTTACCTACCCTTTCTCAAAAGGGTGAAATTGTCCTTTGTGTCTACTCTTTCAAAGAAATGTGGTTGTTATGGATGTCTTTCTGGTGGTGCTTTAGACTCCTGTCCCCACGCCATGGCATTTGCTATCCAGTTTGCTGCATTTCCAGGGAGCTTTCAGTGTCTTCCCCCGAGATACCCTGGAACTGGAATGAGAAAACACAAACTTTTAAATCTTTTCTTAGCTGGGCGTGGTGGCGCACACTTGTAATCCTAGTACTTGGGAGGCGGAGACTGGAGAATCCGGGTTCACAGCCAGGCCAGGCTCAACTACTTAGTGAGGCCCTCCGCAACTTCGTGAGACCCGGTTTCAAAATAAAGGATAAAAAATAGGGCCCGGGGTGTAGCTCGGAGGTAAAATGCCCCTGGGTTCAATCCCTGGTACCGCAAAAATATATAAATCTTTTCTAACCATCCTTCTTCAATGATTGTTTTCCTCTTCCAGTGGTATTCAGAGGTGTTTGCTATAATGGATCTCAGGAAGCCATGGGCATGTGAGGGGGCACTGACTCACATACTGGTAAGGGAAGAGTGTCCACCAGACTGGCAGGACACATTCCCTGGGAGAATAAGGACGTGTGAGTGGAAGAGAGAGGGTGTGGGTTCAAGGGTCCCACTGAGCATGCGTGTACTGGCTCTGTGAGGCTGCAGGAGGAGAGCCAGACTGGCAGGTGGCCGATTTTAGCATTAGGGTGATCTGGACAAGACACCCAACATAGCTAGGGCCTGAGGCTGGGGTCCCCACCCAGGGATAGATAGCAACCTACATATGATCTACCCCACCGTGCAGCTGCATCTGCACAATGGCCAAGGAGAAAACCGCATTCCTATGTGCGAGTGCACGCCTCAGCTCTCAGCGCCTGGCACAGGGAATTGGGGCGGGTTGAGACCTTTATGCCCTTTGCTCCCCTCGCAGCTGTGGCATCAATGCATCAGCTGGCGGGAAAATGGCTTTGCCCTCTGGGTACAAGTGGTTTGGTGCCCACCGCGTCACCCGAAAGCTTTCAGCCAGCTCACATCTTGGTGGCAGTGGTAGCAACAGCAGCAGCAAGCAATGCCACCCTTTCACTTGCTCCGTGTCCCCCTCCTACGCACGTGGGTGCCCCAGCTGCTCTGCCTTGCTGGTTCCAAATGGCACAGCACAGACTAAGTCTAACTGTAAGCCACGTAGGATCAAACTGCCTGATGTGAGCCTGTAAGAACACTTGGCAGAAGCCCCAGAGGATAAAGGCTTTACTTACCCTTCCATCTTCCTTCTTTCCCAGCCAGTCCACCATGACTGAAACAGGGGTGTTTCCTCCTATTTGGTTCTTGTCCAATGGATTTCGACGGATGATGTCCAAGGACTAACAAAGGGTATAGAAATATGAACGTTTATTTAAGTCAGGGAATGACAAAAACAGCTGCCCCCCTACCAGGGGGGTAGGGATCCCTGAAAGAGAGTAACCACTGAAGCTCTTGGGATTCGCACCAATCTGCTCTTTTATGATTGGTCAGAATTGGGTGTTGGGGAGCCAATGCCTTTTGCACAATTTCAATCCTCAATTTAAATGGTTATCTTGTGGGCCGGTGGGCCCTGATCTCTTGGCACCCATTGGTCTCTCACTTACCTGCTCACCTCTGCCCACCTCACAAAAGTTAATACAGATGGCCTTTGTAAATCCCTCCTGTTCCTGGGTCCTCTCCCGAGCCTCACTGGCAGACACATTCCCTGGGAGAATAAGGAGGTGCAAGTGGAAGAGAGATAGTGCAGGTCCGAGTGTCTTCGACCACTGTGTGCACTAGCTCTGTGAGGCTGCAGGAGGGCAGCCAGACTGGCAGGTGTTTGGTTGGCATTAGGGTGATCTGGACAAGACACCCAATGGAGCTCTGGAGCAAAGATGTAAGTAACATCCAGGCCCTGTGGGAACTGGCAGATCTCCTTGGGTCTTAAAGGACCCAAAATGTGAGACAGTTTCCCAGGTGGGGGACTTAGGAACTATGAAAATTGTGGCATGCTGTACATATTGACTATTAATTATTAGATGGTGACATACAGTTAGATGACTAACAGGATCCCAGGACAGATAGATATAACTAGGTTTGTTTCCTATGTTTTATTAATGTCAACTCTTGGTGTAATCTCACACACTATCTCCTTAGCAAGAAAGGCCTTTTCTTCATCACACGCACGCACACTCACTCCCCACTATGGATAGTTTAGCAGAGGTTATGACCTGGTTCAAATTCCAGTTCTATCACTTTTAAATGATGTGACCTTAGGCGAGGTAGAGAGACTTCCTGAGCTTCAGGTTTCTCTGCTGAGAAATGGCAAACACAGTGTCCAAGGAAACTCCTATTTGCTTTCTTGTTCTCAGTGCTCTTGTTTCTTTATTCTGTTTTCTTAGCCTCAAATAAAGACTCTATGCTGCAAAGGTCGTTGAGGTCTTTTTGGAGATGAGGAGTCAGACAGAAAAAGTGAAAGCAAGCTTCCTTGGCTATGTCTGAACTGGGTCTGTTCCTCCTGCATTGGCCCCTGAGATATTTCTGGCTACGTCATCCTGCCTCAAGCAATGCTCTGGAAGACACCAATTATCTATTGCCCAGGCCAGGAAAGAATGTCCATATAAAATTAAAATATGTTTAGAGAATTTGGGGTAAAATGACAGAGATTAGCAGTCCTGAGAAACAAAAGGCGAACCAAACCTCTGAGCTCTTAGAAGCCAGATATAAGGGATGGATTCAGTAGCTTAGGTAAGCTTGTCTGAGCTAGGAGATGAGGTGTCTTCCTTTTGTTGGTTCCTTAGTCTTCTGCTAAAGATAGGGCAGTATCTCTAGTTTCTGTGAATTGGGGAGATGGACTGAAATTCTATATAAGCTTGGGGGAAATGCTTGGTACACTGTATTCATATGATCCCCACCTACAATGTGATTCTGTAGGTCTTGGGTTTTAGGGATGGAATTGGGGTTGGTAGGCAAGATTAGAAACTGTGTTTTTGCAGGGAGGGAACCTAGATTTTCTTTGAATGGTTCAGAGTGGTCACCTGGGCACACAATTCCAAAGCTTGCCAAACACCATTGGTAGGCTGAGAGATCTGCATTAAGGCATCTTCTCTTATCTGTATCTATTAAAAATTATCAGGAGTCTAGCAATATACTTGTTCCATATTGTTGGGATATAGCCAGTTAACAAAGGTGAGGCCCACTGGCCAGCAGTCTCTTGAGCAGGACAATTTCGAGAAAACGGTGTTGTCATTGAAATGAGGCTCCCAGTGCTAGTTTGGTAAAGAATCAGGTCTGAGTGATCAAGGTCTGAGCTCCAGGAGCTTGCCACTGATTCTTTTACAGTGAAAAACTATATTGAGCAAGCAATACTTCTATCTCCTTTCCCTGCCTCTTCTCTCTTTCTCTCTCTCCCTACCTCTCTCTGCTTCCCTCCCTCCTCCTTTTTATTCCTTCCACCAACTGTGTGCCTGGTGAAACTCTTAAACAGTCTTTTGAATGCATGGATAAACTCATAGAAATGTAACAGAATAACTAAGAGACTGGAAATGATAAGAAAGTAATAAACTGGGTGAGGGGGGCTATGGATTTCTCATGACCTAGACTTGGGTTTTAAATAGGGCATATGTACAAAGACCAGGGCACAGCTGGATGGCCAGTCAGATAGAGATCTCAGTAGAAAACCTGGATTCCCAGATGGTGACAGCTTTAGAGCATGATCTAAGAAAATAAAATTTTCCTACAGAGAGTAAAAATGAGAATATGTGCTGTCTTGGCCTTTAAAGAGCAGGGATAAAAGCACGCCCCCACCAAGAATTCTAACTACAAGCCAGCAAGCATTCAGTATCAGGGCCAGAAATTATGTGCCAGCATGCCTAAAAGTTTATCCTGAATGTATTTTAAAGGCATTCTGGATGGTAGGTAGTCAGGTACTTGGTAGAAGGAAATACCAATGTCCTCCAGACGGACCCACTTTAAATCCAGGCCTCAAATAATTTCCAAAGATGAAGTTACAAAGACCAGAAGTTGATAATCCAGAATTGCTAAAAGCAAAATCCAACAAGGCACCATGAATGCGAGTTGGCAAAAACAACCAATTATAGAGTAGCTTTAGAAGGGCTTGCCGTTTTGCGATGATTCAATGCAGATTATAAAATATTTTAGAGGAATTGAAGAGAGTGTATGATGGAGGAGCAAGATATCATCAGAACTGCCTGGGTCAACTTGGAATGCAAGCTGTAGAGGGGTGGTGGGGGGATGGGATTACTTGGAGGGGGCAGGTAGCAGGTTATTGATGGCCTCAAGCCTGAATTAGGGAGGAAAAGGACACATGGCAATGAGTGTCCAGCCTTTTCTGTTCAGAGTGATGTTGTTCACATGCTCTTGCTCAGCTCCTGCTGGTCATCTCTTAGCAACCCTGTGGTTGAGTATCTTCAGCTTATCTCCAGTGACTTCTACAAGATGCCCTTATTGCTTACGGAGAGAACAAAAACAAAACAAAGCAGAAACTACAATAACAACATGAACCAGCAGATGGAAATAAAAATCTTCCCCAACCGAAAACTTAACTGCTATACTGAGCATTCTAGCTAGTTTCTTTCCTAATCAAACACACCCTTCACAGACTCCTTGAAAGTTGGTCCTGAGTCATGCAAGGTCAATCAATATGATGAGGAAGAAAAAAAGTAACATCATGAGATAGGAAGGGGCTGTCTTTAACTCAGTCAATGAACAGGGATTGTTGACAGCATTGGCGGTCGAGTCGTCAGATTCGGCCATCCGAGCTAAGGCAGCCTGGACAGCATAATCCATCAATTGATCTTCCCAGGCAAGCCTTTCTGGTATTTCAAGGAGGACCTCACAAAACTGTCAAGGAGATCAGTAGCTGTACTCTTTCATTAAACTGATGAGCCTGTCTAAACCTTCCCTGTGAGTTTTTAAAGTACATGGGGTACCCAGAACTCTGGATTGCTCATTCTTGAATAGATGTTCCAAAGACAAGCTTCAAAGGGCCTCCTTGCTTGGGCGTGATGCTGCCTTGAGCCCAGCCAGAGAAGTATTTCTCTTGACTCACATAGGAAATTGTTACAATTTTAGTACTGCATGTTTCTCTGGAGGTGATGCCTCTTTGAACCTCACACTCATCAAATTCTTTGCTGCCTAGGCAGCTCTGCGCGTGTGGTCCCTCCGATTGCAATGTTCTTCTCAAATGTCATGTAGATGGCTTCTTCTCCAAGCTTTAGCACAACTGTGTTCTCTTGATTACATCAGCATATTTAATTCTGCAATTGCACCTGGCATATTCCAAAATTATAGCATCTCTTTGAGTTGTTACTACCTGTTCCTCTACTGGGATTTGGCTCTCATGAGTGGGAACATTACATTCTTCGTAACTCCCCAGTACCTAGTGTATCTAGCCTGTCACATGGGGAGCTATAAATCAATGTTGTCAAAATGAACAAATGAATTCCCTCTCATTTCCTCTAACAATAATAATAAGAGAAAGAGGAAGAGGAAGAAGAGGAAGAGGAGGAGAAAAAGGAAGAGGAGGAGGAGGAGGAAGAAGAAGAAGAAGAAGAAGAGGAAGGAAGAAGAAGAAGGTGGCGGCTCATATGCTTTGAGCCCATTGAGTCCCATGTCTTGGAACAGAAAGATTCCTTTTTTCCTCTACTACCTGATACAACAGTAAGTAAATTATCTAAGGCTAACTTTGGCTCTCTCATGCCTCACTTGCAGTGCCCAGATCTTTCTCTGTAGTTAAAGCTTTATTTAGAGCCCTACCAGAGGTCCACATCAATTCTTTCTAGAAAGGTCTGAAAAGATCCCAGTAGCTACTAGTAGAGATAAAAATGATGCAAAGCATGTCACTTGCTTGCTTTTCGGTTCAGAGAGCTCCACCAGGCAGCTCTCTCTTATTTCTGCCACTCCAGGGTGACCTATATGGGCAAGTCCCTAGGGATGTGTTGGAGGGACAGAAGGAACTGGACCGTGTTTAGTTCTTACAGCATTCTACAAGTTGGATGGGGAAATTTGGAAATTACTTAACTAATCACTTCTTAAAAGACACAAAAGAGTTTCTGTCTGGACCTCAAGAAACAAAGCAACAGAAGACAAGGATCATAGTTTAGGTTTTGAAAAGTAGGCACTCTGAGCCGGGCGTGGTGGCTCACACTTGTAATCCCAGTACTTTGGGAGGCGGAGACCGGAGGATCCGGGTTCACGGCCAGCCTCAGCTCTCTCGCTGTCTGTCTGTCTGTCTGTCTGTCTGTCTCTCTCTCTCTCTCTTTCTCTTTCTCTCTCTCTCTCCTCTTAGTGAGGCCCTCCGCAACTTCATGAGACCCGGTTTCAAAATAAAGTATAAAAAAATAGGGCCGGAGGTATAGCGTGGAGGTAGAACTCCCCTGCGTTCAATCCCCGGTACCACAAAAAAAAAAAAAAGTAGGCACTCTGTCTTCAGAGTCCTAGCCCAGAATGCAGAACCACAGTTACTGCTGAGGGGTTTTTAAGCCCTCAGCCTAGCAAATACCTCAGATGATTCTTCTAAGCAGACAAGTTTAGGGACTCCTTCATGGGTCAGTGGATTAAATCAGGAGTTGATTTAATATAACATGGGGTTAGAATGGATTTTCTTTATGTGAGTGGGAATAATACTCTGGTATGAAACCACGGAGTGAAATATCTCTTGAGAATTCTTTCTGAACCGCGTATTACTTAGCCTGAACATGCAAGATATCAGAGGAGACTCCTAAGCTGGATGGCTGATCTCTTCTTTGAACTTGCTAGACATAAGACACGCAGACCTGAACCAGCATTTCACCCTATGAGCTGCTAATCAAAGGGTAGCTGTTTTTTTCAGAAATTCTTTCTATCCTTACTGCCCTCAAACACACCTCTTCCTACGTGTCTGCTCCCCCATTTATAAAAAAGACAATTTATCATCCTTGGAAGGACTGTACTTTCAATAAGTGCCAGAACTAAAATATCCAGTCTCACAGATTATTCAGAAATCCTCTTTCTTAACAACTTAGTTGCTGACTTCAGTTTCTACTAACTCTGCCAGTTGGGGCGCAGCTGGGAGACTTCTCTCAACGCAGAGCTACTATGCCTTTGCCAGTTGACACTTTGAATTGAGCTTTTGTTCTAGATTATTCCAGTACCTGTTGAAGGGCACCGTTTCTACGAGGGAGCAACATTTTGCCTGCCTTCTCTGGGAAATCTAGAATCACTGTATCAGAACTAAGAAAGTTTTGAAAAAGACATGTTGCAGGGCCCTAACCTAGCTCTAAAACAATTGAACCTGCAGAGGTCGCGCCTGGAGCAAGTTTCCCAAAGAATTCTCCTGCTTCCGGTTCTGCACCCACATTGGAGTAGGCTAGAACTGAGGACGGACTCCATAGCACTAGATTCAGAAATAGGTATATTTCCTTTTCTTGTTCCCTCTAAATTATCCTCCACCACCCCCTGCTGGGGAACCATTGGAGACCTTTGCAGGCCAACATTTCATTCCCTTTCTCCCCTTCAAGTGATTCAAGAGACATTAGCATGTTCTGTGAATTTTGCCTCAATATATTTCTTATTTTAAAAAGCAACATTGGACTTTTTATTATTTGTTCTGCACACTTGTGTATTCAGAGAAATCAGTTAAGTGGTCTTTGTTCTAGGGGCTAATTTCAGTTTTGATCCCTGCAAAATAGACATGCACATCCTTTGGGAAAGGTGTTATTCTCTGTATTCATGAGACTTAAAAATAACAAGATTTTCTGAACTTCAGTTTATCTCAGACATGCCTAATTTTATGTGTCTTATCTCTTCTGTTTGTCCCCTTCCCTTCTTCTATTAGTTTATCTGCCACCATTTGTAAAATCCATAAGACAACATCCCTTCTTTACTTTTATTTATTCATTCATTCATTTATTTTTTGTAGTATTGGGGATTGAACCCAGAGGCATTCTACCTCTGAGCTACACCTCCATCTCTATTTTATTTTTTATTTTGAAACAGAGTCTCACTCAGTTGCAGAGGAGTCACAAGGTTGCTAGGGCTGGCCTTGAACCTGTGTTCCTCCTGTCTCAGCCTCCCAGTACTGGGATTACAGGTGTGTGCCACTGCCTGGCATTTTATTTTATTTTTTATTAGTTTCTCCAGAATTCTTGAAAGATCACCAACCATTTTCCTAAAGCCCTTTTTTTTCTGATTTCAGACCATTTAGATAAAAATGATTGACAGTCTTTCTGCAAAACAAGTGGTTAAGGACCTTCCTTCCCAAGGTTACATGGTCGCATAGAACTAAATTCAGAACTCAAGCCTTCTGGTCTCTTTAATGCCACTCTTTGATTCTGTACATTGCATAAAACCCTGTGCTGTGTATTGTCTATCTTTTCTGTAATATGTCTTTTATTCTCTCAGAGTTAGACTCTCGACAAATCTTTCTACAAGCATCTATAGATCCCAGAAGAATCCTGTCAGAACTCCAAGTAGAGGCAGACAGCGGAGTCTTGTGGGACAGCCATCAGACTTCCTTACAGAGGGACAAAGAAGGGCCTCTGTTGGCAGGAGTAGGCTGCAAATGAAAGCAGACAAGTTAATCTAATTATTTTCCCTCCAAAGTGCAGATTTTTCTGGTTTTAGTCTCTAGGCAGAGGCTGTTGACTTAGTAGGAAATGGGTAGAGGCAATAACTGTAATGTGTCAACTTTCCTCTAACTCTCCACTTGCTCAGCGCAGTGGCTCTGTGCTCAAATAGCCATGTCTCTTCCAAACACCTGACATTTATCTCTTCTGAAAATAAACCTCCAGTTGCCTGCAGCTTGAATTAAGAGAGGATATTGTGTTATCTGCTTTAAAATTTAAAAATATATATTTACTTATTATTTATTTATTTATTAGATAAATAATTGTATATATGTATGGGATACTATGTGACTTTTATTTTGCAGTACTGGGGAACGATCCCAGGGGCATTCTACCTCCAAGCTATACCCCCAACCTTATTTTTTATTCTTTATTTTGAAACAGGGTCTCACTAAGTTGCAGAGGACCTCACTAAGTAGCTGAGGCTGGCCTGAACCTGCTATCCTCCTGTCTTAGCCTCCCAAGTACTGGGATTACAATCGTGCGCCACCAAGCCCGGCCACTATGTGACATTTTGATATATGTATATACACATATATATTCATCTTGTAGAAAGATTAAATTAATCAAGTTAATTGCATATCTATTACCTCACCTTCTTTTTTGCAGTGAGAGCATTTAAAAATCGACTCTTTAGGGATTGTTAAACTGCACATTATCATATACATTATTACACACGTTAAATATGTATCCTTATTAACTATGGTCACTGTGCTATGAAACAGATCTCCAAAACAATTCCTCCTGTCTAATGGAAACTTTGTACCCTTTTCTCTTTCCCTCTCTACCTCTAGCAACCACCTTTCCACTCTGTTTCTATGAGATGGACAATTTTAGATTCCACATACGAGAGTTCATATAGTACTGGTCTTTCAGTGTTGGTGGGAAAGTAAATTAAGTATAGCCATTTTTGAAAATTAAAAATAGAACTGCCCTATGATTCACCAAACACACGTCTGGGTGTATATCCAAAGGAACTGAGATGAGTATTGAAGGGAAGGTTGTACTCCCGTGTTCACTGCAGCATTGCTCACAATAGCCAAGGGATGGAACAAAGCATCCATCCGTGGACAAATAGATAAAGAAAATGTGCTCTGTAAATACAACGAAATACTATTCAGTCATAAAAAAGAAAGCAATTTTGTCATTTGTGACAACATTGATGAACCTGGAGCTCGAACTACTTTTTAAATAGAGTTACAACAATCATCTTTTTAAAGAATCTCACCTTTCTCCTCCTTTTCTCTGGAAGAAGCCCATGCCTCAATTCCTGCATCCTTGATGGCTGTGCAGTGTAAATCAGGCTGTTTCCAGCTTCCCTCTTTATAACTGATCTTCAGCTTTCTCAGTCCTGCTAAATGAACTAGCTCACCTCCCTCTGATATCTGGCTTTCAAAACAGTGCTGCTATTTTCTCCTGTTGTCTTTATCCTTAAGGATTGATGTCTTTAAAAGAAAACTGCATTATGGTCATTTTAATGGGGTTTCGGCAAATAGCAGTGATAAATGTGTGTGTTAAATCTGCCATCTTCAGCCATACCTTACTCTGTTTTTTGTTTTTGATTTTTTAAAAAAGATGACTGGTTCCATCCATCCCTGTCCATGGACATGTTGTTTTGTACCCTAACTTGACCAAGGAGATATGAATCAAGATGAGCAAAGCACATGTTCAGAGTGAGTGGAAAGCTTTGGATAAAAGTAGAGGTGAAATATAACGTGTTGGAGGATAGCTTAGACAGAGGAATCTGTTTGATCTCAGTGCTCTGTTGAATTTGAGTGTTTACACCATTCTTAGTGAACATGTTATAGACACTCTTTCTGATTGAGACCTAGAAAGAAGCTTGGCTGTGAATACCTTGTTGTTGTTATTTGTGTAGGGTAACTATAGGAACAAATAATTTATCATGTGATGAATAATTTTTCAGAAACTTTGTTTCAGAGTCTACTTACTACTGTATTTTGCTTAGTTTTGGGCAGATAATAGTAGGACAAATGATAGCAAAATGTGATCCATGGCATGTGTTAAAGAACAGAGTCCAGTGTTATTGCTCAGCCATTTTATTAGAATTCAGTAATTTTAAATATCTCTCCTAACATATTTGGAGCCACAGTATCCTTGTGAATTGGTCATTCCCTTACCTTCCTTTTTTTTAATGGTTACTTTAAGTCGTGTAAGTTTATCTTTTGGGTTATTTACTCCCCCCCCATGCTATTATTTTATATATGACTCTGGCACTTATATTTTTATATTGTTAAAACTTTATTAGCCATATGTACTAACTTGATTTATAAAGAAAAACATTGATGTTATTATCAATTCACCACTGCCAAAAATAATGGTAAAAAACAAAACATAGAATATTTAATAGCCAGGACAGTTATTAGGAAAGTTCCTATGACATATTCCTTATATATTATGATTATTAACACTGTACCTTATTCATTTCTTCCTACAAAATTAATATATCCACCAAATAATTCCCACTAGCCAAGAATTATTTACTGGCAAATCATATATATATATATATATATATACACACATCTATATGTTGAAAGGTTAAGATAAAAGCTATGCAGGTGGTTTGTTAGTTTCAATGCTGCATTTCCTGGGGCTCTGTGTGCTGGGCTTCCAGGAGTGGGCATGCAACAGGAGTGGGCATGCAACAGGAGTGGGTGTGCAACAGGAGTGGGTATGCAACAGGAGTGGGTGTGCAACAGGAGCAGGTGTGCAACAGGAGCAAGTGTGGCTCCCGGTTTCTGCCACTCCCACATCTACTGCTCCCTCAGCAGCCCTGGTACTCATTGAATTAAGTACTTGATTTTCATGTAAAATTTCATTTAGAGAAAAAATAGAACCTGTTGAAATGACAGATTTTAAAAAAATAACGATGTGCTTTATTTATAACCCTGAAGATTTTAATCTGAAATAGCCAGGTACGTGACAACAACAACAACAAAAAGTTAATTGTAAGGTATACATGGTTTAGTTATCTGGTCAACCTGTGATTATATTTGTGGCTCTGGAGACTGTGATAAAACAGAGAAGCCAGGCTCTATGCAGTTAGGCAGGCCTGTTTTGAAACCCCCAGATGAGTCTACAGACGCTGAGCTTTTCATCACTGCTATTCTGCGGGTTTATACTAGCTCTATGAAATCTACCCACCAGGCAAGGAGGGGTCCAGCCACTTCTCAGTCTCCACTGTTTCTCAGCATCCTGGGGTCAGAGCTGTCACGCCAGGGGTCTCCCTTGTCACTCCCCATTGAGGCTCTGCAGTGCCCTTTAGGCCAAGAACAGCACAATAATTACAAAGTATGTCACCAGAATGTTTGACAGGCTATATTAGTACCATTTTCTTTAGAAATTTTCATTTTTTTAGTTTTTAGAAAAATATAAACGTAATATTTGGCAATATAAATAAGTTATAATGTTCTAAAACATCTCCATAAAACACTTTATTTTTTTATTGCATAGCATTTTCTTCCCTGATAGCTACAGAAGAATTGGAGGCCTTCCTACCCTGTAATGAAAAATTGATTTATACCAATTCAGTTTAGCAGAACTAGTGATAATTCACTTGTTGGGTAAATCAATCTGTTTATTTTCTGTTACACAAAAAGAAAATGATAATTAATAAAACTTGAAGTGATATTTTTAATTTATATAGTTATTACAGTAATAACACATTTGCTGTGTGACTACTTACTGACAAAGGTAAGGGAAATTTTTATCTTTTATAAATAATATTTGGGACAGGGCATCTTTTAGTTTTCTCAATCCAGTTTTAATGCAAAAAATTATTAGGAGGTATTGGGTGTTATGTATTACGGAGTCATTCTAGGATATAAGAGTATAGAATATTGTACAATAGAGTGAATGACTTGTTTTGCAACACTTTGAGTGTTATAAGACTATAAAGTTCCTTCCAAATTCAAATGAAAAGTAGATTGCAAGATTGAAATAAGTAGATATGGATCAGGTTTACCACAAGATAGGGATGAAATAGCACTGGAACAATTTGGAAAATGTGAAAGAATAAGAGAATAATTCAATAGAAAAAAAGACCCACTTTTAAAATGGGCTGAAGATGCGAATAGACATTTCTCTGTAGAAGTCATAAAAACAGCCCACCTACATATGAAATGCTCAATATCAACGACCATCAGGAAAATTAAAATTAAAATTAGTGTTTGAGGAGATAAATGTTTAAGCATTATGCAATGACTTAAGTATCATACAATGTATACACTTGCCAAAACATTATATGATACTCTGTTAATATGTAGACTTTTTGTGTCTTATGTAACAGTTAAAATAAACATACAGATCACAAAGAGTTATCACTTCACCCCAGTTAAAATGGCTATTATCAAAAATACAAGAAATAACAAATGCTGGCAAGGATTCCCAGAAAGGGGTTTGAACTTTCCTACACTGTTGGTAGAATGTAAATTAGTACAGCCACCATGGAAAACATGAAGGCTCCCCAAAAAACAAAAATAGAACTACCATGTGATTCAGCTACCCAACTTTTGGATATATACCCAAAAGGAAGGGAATCATCATGTCTAAGAGACCCCTACACTGCCATGTGTATTGCAGCACTAATCACAATAGCCAGGATATGGAATCAACCTAAATATCCATCCATGGATGAATGGATCAAGAAAATGTGGTGTGTAGACACAATGAAACACTATTTAGCCATAAAAAAGCATGGAATTCTATCATTTGAAACAACATGGGTGGACCTGGAGAACATTGTTAAGTAAAATAAGTCAGACACAGGAAGAAGGAAACTAAAGACTATGCCATCTCACGTATATGAGGAATCTAAAAGAGTTGGCCTCATACATATTGAGAATCGAATAGTGGTGACCAGAGACTGGGGGGAGTAGGAGGTAGTGGGGATGGGGAGTTGGGTCAGTGGGTACAGTCTTGCAGCTAAAAGGACTAAGTTCTGTTCTTCTACAGCATAGCAGAAGGATATAATTGACAAGAATGCATTACACATCTCAAAATTGTTAGAAGAGAGGATTTTGAATATACTCACCATAAAGAAATAACAAAAGTTTAAAGTGATGGAGCATCACATTGTATTGTACCTCACAAACATGTACAAGTATTTATGTGCCCATCAAAAAAATAAAATGAATTAGAAAATGTAAAAAAAGATGGCAAGTATACTTTAGGTGCTAGGAATAGCATAAGTTAAAGTTTGTTATGTACATATACATGAGAGACTATAAGCATGGCAAGTGGGCCAGCTTGATTAAATAAAAGGACCGAACAGAAAAAAAAAAAAAGTTGGCAAAGGTAGGTTAAGATTAGATGTCCAAGGGCTAGAATTTCAGATCAAGAAATGCATGTTTGGAGCCGGGCATGGTGGCGCACGCTTGTAATCCCAGTGTTTGGGAGGGGGAGACCAGAGGAACCGGGTTCGCGGTCAGCCTCAGCTACTTAGTGAGGCCCCCCGCAACTTCGTGAGACCCGGTTTCAATAAAGGATAAAAAATAGGGCTGGGAGTATAGCTTGGAGGTAGAATGCCCCTGGATTCAATCCCTGGTACCGCAAAAAAAAAAAAAAAAAAAAAAAAAAGGCATGTTTGGGTTTGGTAGAGAGTTGTTTACTGAAATTTTCCCATTTGTGGGTTTGGTTTGGTTTTAACATGGAAGTGGTATCAGGTACCTTTGGCAGCGTGCTTTTCTACAGGGGAGAGTGGCTTCTGCAAGAGTCCACTGCAGACAGGAGACCACAGAGATTTTAGTGGACTCTTAGAAAAGTCCACAAAGAAAATGATTTAGAGTCCAAACTAGAGGGAAGACAATGGGAAAGAAAAGAGAAAAAGGATTAGAAACGACTAATTTTTTTTCTCCCCAGAGGATGAAAGGAGAAAGGAACCAAAAAATATATATATATCGCTTTCATGTCTTATGAGATGCACTTATTACTTATTCATTGAGTTAATATATCTCTAAGTCAGGAATGATCAAATTCATTGACAGTATTATTTTTCAAAACAAAAACCATTTAGCAGTGTTTAAAATCGGCCATATATTGCTTTCGATTTTAGGTGGTTGCTGTGTGGATATTTGTCTTCATTCGCTGCTTACCATCTTCACATATTGGAATGTTATTGTCTTTGATTCAATAGTTACAGCTGCCAAAATTCCTGGCATGAAGCATTTTGCAGTCCTGCGGAGGCCTGGGGTTGGGTCTCACATATTTCAGGGTTCAATTAAAGGCTGGGTCTCTGAGCTGATGGCTTGCTCAGTGAGCCTTTGCTTCTCTCCTGGTCATTCTCAGCTCACTATATGAGGCATAATAACTTTCAAGATGTTATTTTAGTAGGGCATGGTGGCACATGCCTGTCATCAGAGTTATTTGAGAGGCTGAGGGAGGAGGATTGCAGGTTCAAGGCCAGCCTCAGCAACTTAGTTTTACCCTGTCTCAAAATAAATAAAAATAATAAAAAGGGCTTGGGTGCAGCTCAGTGGTAGAGCACCCTTGGGTTCAATCTCCAGTATCGCAAAATAAGATAAAACAAATGAAAATTTATGTTAAAAATGAAAAAAATTATTTCATTGTGGGAGAAGTAGTCTTAACATGATTGAATTTGAAGGGGTCATTTGACTTTCTCAAGTATATTTTAATTGTACATCTTAAATGCAGTGTTAGAGAAGAATTTTGTGATATGAGGTTTCAGAGGTCTCCAGAAACAGTCCCTAAGAAGGCCGAGGAACTCCTCCAAGGGTGACCTGTGGCCTGGAGTCCTCCCCTGGGTAGTTATGTGTCCCAGTGCAGCTATGAGCTATGGTTTAGTTGCTGTGTGGTTTGTTGACTTAGGCACAGTGATATTTCTATTAGCTCACAGCAATAACATTCTCATGTGTCCATTCCGTTCAAGTTACTATTGTAGGCACTTTGAAGAATGCAGTTGAATAAAAAGCCCCTGTCTGTATCCTCAAGGAAATGATACCTTGGAGTTTCCAGAAATATACTCTTCTGTTCATTAACTCTGATTTCAGAAAGCCAAATTTTGATCATTATGGTTATTCATGACATGATAGGGAATAAGGCATTTTGTTGATTAAGATAAATCTGATTCAGATGAAATTGGATACATTATTATCCAGGAATGGAATTATTACCTACCACAGAAAAATTGATGTTTCTGCCCAATTTCTAGTCAGCCTGAGGCCAGTTTCATTACGCATAGGTGGTAAAGGTGATAGAGGTGAATCCTACAGCTACTTCGTGTATGTGCAGAATTATTTGATTGGATCATCTGCTGTTAGTGTGATATGAAATCTCACTGGGAAAACTTCAGGGGAAATAATCCCACCAGTGCTGAAAATAACCCAGGATTTCCATATCCTTGACTTTGAGATGTAAATTGTCTCTTTCATAAGAACAGGAAACATTATAGAACATATTGTTGAAAGGATGACTTTTAGGTTCATACATATAATCACTATAACCGTTCATGCACTTATTAAGTATTAGTCATGTAAGGGTAACCTCATTTCTTCCTTTGTCAGGGAGATGTGACAGGTTCCATCAAAGCCTTTAAATATTGTTAATGTCTTTCTAGGTAGTTCTGGGTTGATTTGGGTGGATTAGTACCTGATTAAGTCATTAAATCCAAAACTGGGCAGTGAACTGATTTCAGAGGAAGAATGATGGTAGTAATCTTCAGAAAGTAAGAAGGTTGGTGCTCAAAACTATGAGACTTGGGGAATTGGAGATGTTTTGATTAGGAACAACAGAGGGGAGAAGATAGTTGTCTTCCATATTTGAAGGACTCCTATGCAAAAGGAAAATAAGACTTTTCTACACGATTCCAAAAATGTATAAAACCACAAATAAATATTTAGACTCAACATAAGGCAAACAGCTTTGAGTAGCAAAAGCTCTCCAACAAATTCTGCCATCAGAAGCACTTTGAGCTGCTACAGAAGCTGGTGAAGTGTCTCACCAGGTCTTGCTGCACAGAACTCTGGCTATTTAGCAGGGATGCTGTCCCAAGAAATCAAAGGACAAGGCCAGCCTTTTAGGTTTTCCTCTAACCCCGACACAGTCACTTGTGTAATTTTGTAGATACTCATCTGTCCGACTTAGGCTGGCCCTACCATCATCAAGGAAAAATATCTTTCCCTCAAATACCAGTTGTTTGGTTTTTCTTCGGTTCATTTTGTATACATGTTTGGTTTGAAAAAAGAGAGGGAACTTGGTCTCTGAGATGATCAGAAGAGAACTGATATTCATCTCTGCATTCCTTATTCTTCAGTTCTTGACAGAAACAATTTTTTCAGGTCACCTAGTGTCTGGTGGAGTTAGGGTGTTAGGGAAGAAGAAACCTGGTTATAAATTAGCAAAGCTGAGAAGTAATTCTCCTTAGCCCTAAGAGATAAGATGGGTTCTAGCCACCTTCTGCTTCAATGGGGAAGACTCTTTGGCTTAGCTCTTGCAACACAACCTTGAGTTCTCCTAAATTTGTCTTTGTTTCTGGAGACAGTGAAGACTGCTAGACTTCAGAGCAGCTGGTAGAGCATGGATTTCCGTTTTGGATTTCTGTTGTGCACTTTGAGCCAAGCTACCACTGTAAGCTCCCTGGAGGCCAGAACCATTTGACTGTTAATTAGTGATAATGATCCTGGGCAAGATTTCTCTAAAGGTTACTTTGGCAGTTATATATTTTTTGCAGTTGCCTGTAGAAAATCAATTCTAATCTACAAAGACCTTCCGTGTTCACTTACATTCTTCCATGAAGATAAACCCTACTATGATTTTTTAAAGCATTACATTCATTAGTATTTTATTTCTCAAAATGCAAAGTATATTCTTATTGAAGGAAGAGCAAGGCAGGTCTTTGATGCATCCTTGACCTGTTAAGCATTCCACAGCAGTAAATATCACTCAACGGTGTAAAGCAAATTTAAGCTTCTGCCTTCTGACAGAGCAGCTGAACTTGCAATTTGCCTTTCATTCAACCTTCATGTGTTTTGATTTGTTAACTGCAAATATAATTTGTGTTTTATATGTCATAAGTTCGATCACCTAAGTTAAAACTACGAAATATATAAGGTTAATATCCTCTACAATGCAACTGTGTACACAAGTTTAGTAATTGTTAGAGGGCTTGGTATAGAAGACTTTCCAGAGCCGGGTGTGGTGGCGCACGCTTGTAATCCCAGTACTTTGGGAGGCAGAGACCGGAGGATCCGGGTTCGTGGCCAGCCTCGGCTTTCTCTTTCTCTCTCTCTCTCTCTCTCTCTCTCTCTCTCTCTGTCTCTGTCTCTCTCTCTCTCTCTCTACTTAGCAAGGCCCTTAGCAACTTCGTGAGACACGGTTTCAAAATAAAGTATAAAAAATAGGGCCGGGGGTGTAGCGCGGAGGTAGAACGCCCCTGCGTTCAATCCCCGGTACCGCAAAAAAAAAAAAAAAGAAGACTTTCCAGTATATTGTGGATTTTAATCATCTTACTTTACCTGCTTTTCCATAAGTTGCATTTATTTTTTATGAATATGGGATATCTTTTAAAATATAAAATTTAATTATGAAAAATGGGTTTCTTTTTTATAAGTCTCCCCAATTCCCACCACACTCTCAGTCCCTGATAATCACCATTCTACTCTCTTATTACATGTTTAGATTCCATAGACATGTGAGATTATGCAGAAGAGTGTATTTCTTAACTGACTTTTACCCATGCTCCTTTCTCAAAGTGCCATATAAGGACAAGTGCTAGTCCATAAACTATTAGTTTTTCACAAGAGAAGTTCAATAATTATCAGCATATAGAAACCTTTGTAGTAATTTTACATTGCCACAATAATTTCATACAATTTTTCAAAAGTTAATTAGTCTACAATGAATTGGGAAATTGATTTTTAAAGTACTTTTGAGCTCAGTTTGAGAATTGTTGATTATATTTTTCTTATGGAAATATCCAAAAAGGGGAGAGAGGGGCAGAGAACCATAAAAAGACAAATTGATGTTCCAAAAGACACTATAGGCCAGCAAGTTCAACTTAATGGTTTACATGATCCCTGATCTAAATATGAGGATCCAAAGATGTGAGGATCTTGAATAGATCACCTGCCCCCAGTTTGCCGCTCTCTTTACCATATCATGCTGCCCCAAATCCCCAGCACTAATCTTTTAGATGAGGACAGTTATCTCTCAGAGGTATCCTGTATGGAATTGCGTGCCTAGCCTCCCTCACACACACTGATAATTGAGGTTAGCTGACAAAGCTGAAGACCCTGAGGTGCATTTGGACCCAAGGGGTCACTGTGGTGAGGAGCCTCCACCAACTAATGGTGGAGGTGGAGGATGACTAACCCCTGCAGATCCAGATGGCAAAGCCTCAGCCACAAAGGCTGTCTGGACCAGCCTTCCTCTCAGCTCTCCACCTCCAGCATCCTCCTTGCTCTGAAAATCACCGTCTTAAGAGTATCACAGTGATGAAGAAGGAAAATGATGGAAGGAAAGAGAAGCGATGACAGGGAGAGGGGCACAGGGGAATGCTAGCTGTGGATATAGAAGAGGGAACAAGTGAATGTGGTATTTGACGATTTCTGAAGCCAAGGTTTAAAAAACCTGTATGGTTTTGTCTTCTATCCTTAGCCACCTCTCAGACACCGATGCTAAATATTTGTGTGTGAGATTCTTTCCTTTGTCATGTTTTCTTCATTCTAAAGCAATTAGATTCAGCCTTTCATTTTGCTTTCATTTTTTTTTGTTTTCCCTTTGTCCTTTTTTTTTTAACGTGCTTTTATTGGTGCATTGGAGTCTTACATTGCAATGAATATCTATTTGATGTTAACATACATGCACACAGCTCTTCGTGCCCCCCGCCTCCCCCCACCCATATGAAGTACCAAGAATGGTGTTAGTATATTTTCACATGTACATATTGTTTATGATAGTAATTCCATTAATTCACTTCTTTCTTGCCCTCCCCCGTCCCTTGAACCACTTCCCTTGTTCTGCTGAGGGTTCTCCATTATCAACCGGAGTCCCTTGTGTGACCCTACTACTCCTTAGGTTGCACATATTAATGAAAACATATGTCCCTTCTTTTTTTGTGATTGACTGATCTCACTTAACATAATTTTCTCCAGATCCTTCCACTTTCTTGCAAATGATGTTCTACACTGTTGGTGGGATTGTAAGCTAGTTCAACCACTATGGAGATCAGTGTGGAGATTCCTCAGAAAACTGGGAATGGACCCACCATATGATCTGGCTATACCATTACTGGGTATCATACCAAAGGGATTGAAACCAGAAAACTACAGTAATATATGCATACCCATGTTCATAGCAGCACAATTCACAGTGGCCAAATCATGGAACCAACCTAGGTGTCCATCAACAGATGAGTGGATTACAAAATTGTGGGAAATATACACAATGGAATTCTACTCTGCTTTCATTTTTTAAATATTGCTTCAGCTTGAATTGAATGGCCACTTGAGGAAGGATGCTCTGTCTATGGGCACTATGTGTGTGGTACTAGGGATCGAACCCAGGGGCATTCTAACTCCAAGCTATACCTCCACCATTTTAATTTTTTGTTGGAACCTGCAATTCTCCTGTCTTGACCTCCCAGGTACTATGATTACAGGTGTGCACCACCACACCCAGCTCTAAAACATACAATATTAAAAGTATCCTCAATATGAAATGAAAACATACCATTTTTTACATGTCCTGTAATTTCTGGTTCAGGATCTGATTACTGGTTCAAGTCTTACTCAAGACCTTGTAAGTATGACGTGGACCTATTTTTAATAGAATAGTTGAAAACTAGATCCTCAAGCTTTTCATTATATACATTACTTACAACCTCGAGAAGCCATTCCATCCTCTTCCTGTCACTTTTACCATCTCACTTTATAGTTTATGCGGCGGGCAGGAGAGGCCCCTCTCAATGCCCACACAAAGGACCCTTGATTGCATTCATTGTAATGGTGTGCGTTGATCCTCTGAGAGGAAGGTGTGTTTCAAAGGTCATTAACTTGTTACTTTTTATGTACATATGCCATTTCAGGTCAGTGCCCTACTGTCAAAAAAGATTTCATGCATATATATGTAGTAACTCTGATTGGAGATTTTCCCTTGTGATTATCCTGGATAATTATAGCTATCTGATTTTGCTTTATAGGACTTTTGGTTTTTATATTAGCATCATTGCCACCATCGCCAATTCAGTATTTACTGAGCAACCTCTGTAAATTTGGTGGGCACTACCCCATACATCATATATTTATGGGTTTAATACAATAAAGGGCAGAGGAGGGAACTAATATTTATGACATACTTATGATGTGTCAACAGTGTTACATGTAATCATAGTGAACCTTCCTAACAACACTGTTAGGCTGAGATTATGATCTGCATTTTCTAAATGAGAAAATTGAATCTCATAGAGCTTAAATCATTGGCCCAGAGTCATACAATGAAGCTGAAATTTAAATCTAGGTTTTGGGGCTTCTGGTACCCCTCGTCTATATAAGATCCCATAACCCATATACTTTTAAGCATATATATATTCTGTTTATCTCACTTAATGTTTTGTGCGAGTTTAGTTCTTTAATGTTTTTTGAATAATTATTATAGCATGACTCATCTCTGGATAGCAATGTATATGAAGCATTTAAAGATCTGTAATAAATATAAAATAAATTTTAAAGAAGTCCCATGAGATAGTAGAAACCATATCACATTGAAAAAGAAAAGGTCTGGGGTTTAGGTTCTGTCTGCAATAAGCTGTGACTCTAGGTTTTGACAGATATTTCTTTAATCGCTGACACAAGAAAGCAGGGCTACATCATTTCTCAGGTCTAGCTTCGAATATATGTGCCTATATGCAAAGCCTAAGAAATATTACATTTACCTATGATCAAAAATCATTTTAAAAACAAATTCTATTTTTTTTCTGACTTTGGGTGGGTTTGAGATGAAAACAGAACATAGCCAGATTGTGCGACTTTATAATACTAATAACAGCAAAAACGGTAATAATGCCGGGCGTGGTGGCGCACGCTTGTAATCCCAGTACTTTGGGAGGCAGAGACCGGAGGATCCCGGTTTGCGGCCAACCTCAGCGCACGTGCGCGCGCGATCGATCTCTCTCTCTCTCTCTCCCCCCCTCTCTCCCTGTTTCTCTCTCTCTCTCTCTCTCTCTCTCTCTCTCTCTCTCTCTCTCTCTCTCTCTTTCTCTACCTAGTGAGGCCCTCCGCAACTTCGTGAGATCCGGTTTCAAAAATAAAGCATTAAAAAATAGGGCCGGGGGTGTAGCGCGGAGGTAGAAGGCCCCTGCGTTGAATCCCTGGTACCGCAAAAAAAAAAAAAAAAAAAAGGTAATAATAAGAGCGTGTGTATTTTTAAAATTGCATATTGTTTGTTACCCTGCAACCCTGCAAAAGTGTCCCACATGCTCCCCATTCTGTAGGTAAGGAGACTAAACTCTGACAGTTAATTGAGCTCAAACAGTTAATTTGATAAAAGTCATTAAGAGATACTTCATATCACATATCCTATCATATCATTTGATAGGTGGGACTTGAGTTTAAACCCAAGTTTCCCTGAATTCTAAGCCCATTTTCCTTGCATCATTCCGAAGGGACACCTCATCTCAGCAGTCTTTGAGCACTTCCAAGTAGCATGGGCATGTGGCTGGGAGCTGGCTGCTGCCTCCCTCATGAAAACTATGTCCTGTCCCTGAAGCTCAGGGTAGGACACCAGCAGACATGATGCTCTAGAGGAGACCAAGAGGAACTCGTCCTTGTTCCCCCCAAGGAAAGGCATGGGGGGGCCCTTTGGTAGAATGGAAAAACCAAGCCTAAAGAGTAAGTTCCATCCTGCGTTCTAAATATAGGCACTATTACAGGAAAGAGACAATCTTAGAATAAAAAACAGCAAGGTTTTCCATTGAAAGATGAGTAGAAAATGTAATTTTTCTAAGAGGTATTTTAGTGAGGATACATACATAGGCCTCACCAGTGACTGGGATGAGACTGTGGATTGTGTGGATCCACAACAAGTTTTGAACTGTCATGTGGTTTATTTGTTTTGATGGCCGCCAGAGCTGGGAAGCAGGGTCAGCACATTTCCTTGATGGAAGCTGGTCTTCCTTCCCAACTAATAACAACAATAATGAAACTAACAGCTACATTATTGACAGGCTACTCTCTGCCAGCCCCAGTCATTACGCACTTTGCAACTACTACTTCTTTGGATTTTCCTGACAGTTCTAGTAGGCAAGATCTTATTATCTCTGTTCTATAGATGGGAAAACAGAGGCCTGGAAAAGTTAAATATCATGGTCAAAGTCACAAAGAGGCAGAAACACAATTTAACCCATATAATCTCTCTTTCATTAAACTTTTTATTTGTTAATAATTTCAAAATTACAAAATGTAGAAAATAGAAAACAGCATAAAGAACAAGTATATTTATGTTACTGAGGTTTGCCTCTTGACATTTTAGCTTATTTCAGAGCACGTGTCCTCCTGTGATATGCTCCCCCATAAGAAACTCCATCATTAGCTGGGCGTGCTGGCGCATGCTTGTAATCCCAGTACTTTGGGAGGCGGAGACCAGAGGATCTGGGTTCGCGGCTAGCCTCAGCTCTCTCTCTCTCTCTCTCTCTCTCTCTCTCTCTCTCTCTCTCTCCCTCCCTCTCTCTC
>PVJS01017535.1:0-36049 GCA_004027185.1 Glis glis
TGCAGATCCTGCTCTGGTTGCCTGGGAGACCCTGTCTTCCCCCACCTTTTCCCTTCCCCATGCTGAACATGTAAGTTCATCCTTCCAAGACTCAATGTGAGTACCTGGCTACCTGAAACCCTCTCACCCCTACTCCACTGCTTTTCTTCCTTTCTATGGTTTCCATAGACCTTTTGCAAACCTTTCTACTTGGTTTTGTCCCTTGGTTTTGCTTCTCTTTCCCTGCTGGACACGTACATTACATGGTGACAACTCTGGTATCTAGTATTGTGCTTGGCACCAAGTGCGCACTCAACGGATTCACAGATGAAGGGGGAGAGGAGTCGGAGTTAAAGGAAGGTGGGAGCGGCAGGTGCTTGTGAGAAATGAGAAGCAGTCTGTGAACGTTGGAGGAAGCTCGGGATCACTGTCTTTCAAGAAGGTGGAGACCCAACCTGTTCACTGACTGAGAGAGCTTCATTACTACTCATTTTAGTAATCAGAAGTGCTCATGCCCAGAAAATATAGACTGATATTTTACTAAAATCCTTTATACTAGGGTTCAAGCCTTAGTATGTATGGATACTCTGTGAAAGCAAATAGAGCATTCAAAACAGAGTGGTAATAAAATTGAAACAAGAGTTGTGAAGTTAGATGCCCAGGTGTGTGTGAACCTGTTGGATAAGCTTTGAACCACATATCCATGAGGATTGGAACTGAGTGCTTTGCACTCCTGGCCAGAGGCTTTCTTCTGTGTACTTCCTCTGGGTGTATTCCGGTCAGCTAACCCACATACTGCAGCTCACTCTTCCTCCTTTATTTCCACAACTTGGTGCCTGTGATCACAGGTGGAATCAGGTTTTCCAAGCCTGAGCGCCCGCTTGAGGAGTGCGGGAGTCCAGGTAGGCACCCCTGTACCAACCGTTTCTCCACTTGGCCAGTCATTCCATTTTCTTGGAGATTGGCGCCCCCCTCGTATTTTTTATTTTTTATGTATTTATTTATTTTTGGAGTCATGTCACAGCTGTGACGTCTTTTTGCCGTTCTGCGAGGTTGTCACCTGACCTTCAGGAGGCGGATCACCTCCGTTCCTTTTCAGATTATCTTCGCTCTGCAGCATCTGTGGATAAGGTGTTAATCTTTCTACCTAAAGTACTGTATACTTTATACTTTTGTTCTTGGTCCAAGAGCTTACATACCTTTCAGGGGATAACTCGAACACTTTGTGTTTCACTCTTGTGGTTTTTGAAGAACTTTTAACGTCTTTCCTCCCATGTACAGAGCGTGCATTTTTCCTGCCTCCTTCCCTTTTGGTGGTGGTGGGTGGCTTAGCAGGTCCTGTGTTCCTATAACTTTTTATGCTGGCTTCAGTTGCATTGTGACAGGATCGACGGCTTTTCTAGAACTCTCTGGGGTAGATATCACTAGTATTGTCATTAAGAAGAGACTTGAATAACGCAGCCCTCGCTGACTGTGCTTGCTGCCTTCCTTCTCAAGGCCCCGGGTAAGGGTAGTCGGTGAGGGAAAGAGCTGCGATCTGCTCAAGGGTAGTAGAATAGTTTACAGAGGAAATACTGTGGGGATTAAGTCCCTGTCAAAAAGCACAGTGTAACTTGCACATGCGTCTGGTGGTTAACATTGAGACCCACTGTTAACTGCCAGCATACCATTGTGAAGGAAACCATTTCCCCACATATAAGCCAAAGTAAAGACATTCGACAGATTTTCAGAATGAACTTGTCTTCCAGTGAATGCCATGTGTGGCAGTTCATCCCGTGTAATCTCATGATCTATTATCATCATCATTATTTTACCATTTTTAAATACATTCAGCGACCACTCTGATATAAGTAATTTTTTCAAGTTAACCTCTATCTGACATAATACCAACTAGTGGAATAAAAATGGATTTTATGAGTAGATACTTAACAAATAAAATTGTTTAAATATCTGTTTACATATATTTCGGGGTAAAGTACTTGGGAAATATCTTTCAACCTTTTAGTTTAAGACTCTAAATATTTGAAGTACTGACCAGTTTAAAAGTGGCAGATCACTGGGTATGGTGGCTCACACCTGTAATCCCAGTACTTGGAAGGCTGAGACAGGAGGATCGCAGGTTCAAGGCCTCAGCAATTTAGTGAGACCCTGTTTCAAAATAAAAAAAATAAAAAGGGATGGGGGTATAGCTCAGAGGTAGCACACCCCTGGTCTAAATCCCCAGTACCAAAATAAATAAATAAAGTTGGCTGACTCATTTTTGTTGATTGAGAAGACTTGATATAGACTCTAAATAAACACAAAAAAGAAACCACATTTAATGTAAGGAAGACCCTTACCAAGGACATGGCCCCATGTGCTGGCCTCCCCTGTGGCTGTGTTCCAGTGGGGGTGCTGCTTGACCCTGTGTCTCAGAGCTCACCTGTGTCTCACTCAGGTGGGTTCTTGGCAGCATTAGAGTGGCTGGACCAGGTGATGACTGAACTTCCTTCAACCCTAGATCCTGAGACAGAATAAGAAAAGTCTAAGGAGATTGAGTGATTTTGCCTTTTGAATTTAAGAATTTAAGGGAATGAGAAGTTCAATAACCTTTGTCAGGTTTGAAGCTGGAATTTAGAAAAAAAAAGTGAAAAATGAGATTTCAGGTTAAGTAGCTTCGTCTCACTAGCTTTCCAGTGAGGTTGCCTGCCCACCCTGCCCATGGTGCCCTGCGTAGCCTCTTTGAAGCATCTCTGGTAGTTTGGGAGCAGTTGCAAGTGCTTAGCGCCACAGTCCTTGCCCATACAGTCACTTCTGTGTCTCCCTTCTGTCCACCTGGTGAACTTTGGCTTTGCATCAGTGCACTGCTCTCCAGTTCTCTCCCGTGTGCACTCTCTTTTGGCCCTGCTTATCCTTACCCCATGCTTACTGGTCATCCTAACTGCACCAGGTGCTTGGCCCTTGGTGTTCCCTTAGTATTCTACACAAACTGTTTTACAACAGCTCTGTCTTATGAGTATTGCATGACCTTGATAATACCTCAGCCATTCAGACGTTCCTGCCTGTTCAGCTAGGACTCGAAGTCAGAATTTGGGTTTTTATCCCAGCTACGCCACCTCTTGCCTCTGCATTGGTGAACATATTACTTAACCCGTGCTTCAGTTTCCCATCTGTTGGATGAGGATATTAACAGAGCCTCCTCCAGTGAGAAGGAGGCTTCTTTGTTATGAAGATTAAATGCATGATACATGTAATGTGTGGTTAGAACAGTGTCAGATAAGCATTTAATAAGCTAGAGTTGCTGTATGGACCCAAGTTCAGAACCAGGCTTTATTAAGGAACAGATTATTAGTAGTTTAAGAAGACAAAGTTTGGAGCTAAAACAAAATGAGATGAAGCTGCTTTTAACAAAGATACCAAAAAGACACTTTAGTAATGTTTTAGGGTTCTCTAGAGGAACATAACATAACCAATGGAATGAGTGTGTGTGTGTGTGTGTGTGTGTGTGTGTGTGTGTGTGTGTAATTATGAAAGGGGATTTATTAGGTTGGTTACATAGTCAGAGGCTGACAGTTCCAAAATGACTGCATGCTGGAGAGCCAGGAAAACCAGTAGCTGCTCAGAAGAAGAAGGCCGAGTGGAGCAGCCCTGGGGTGAGGTGAAGGCCTGGGAGCCCCCGGAGAGTGTCTGGTGTGAGTGCACAGTGAAGGGCTGCAGAAGCTGGAGTCTGCCGCCAGCGATGGCGCAGCCACAGACGCACCTGCTGGAGAAGCATCAAGCTCCTCCTCCTGCTTCAGCTGTATCTGGGCCCCCAGTCCATAGGACAGTGCCACCCCTCAATTTGCTGTCCCACATGCCAGTTGTCCCTGGAAACATGCACACACACACACACACACACACACACACACACACACACACATTACCCAGTGTGCTTTACTAGTTTCCCAGGCATCTCTCAAGTTGATAGTGAAGATTAACCATCACAAGTAATACAAGTGAAATTTCCTAGGAGTTTCCTCCCTCATGAAGTAGCCCTGAGTTGAACAGTCCGGGCCTGTTGGAGTCCGTGGGGTCATTCAGAGATCAGCTTCCTCTGTGGTGTTCCTCTCAGGGAGTTGGTCTCACAGGGTGGAAGCCGCCCTTGGGGAAGAGAAAGGCCAGGGAAGCGGTTTCAGCTTTCAAGAGAGAAGCTAGAAGTTGTACTTGTCACTTATGGTACCATCCCAATATCCTACACGGTCACATGACCATGCCTGGTAGCAAGGGAAACCAAGGGCATTTTCCTCAGATGGACTTTTTAAATCTCCAGCTCTGCCTCTTGAAGGCTGTGAGACTTTGGGAAAGTTTCTTAACCTCTCTGTGCCTGTCTTATTTTTAGAATGGGGGTAACAGGAGTACCTCCCTCACAATGTTATGGTGAAGATTACATTGTTAGTACACATAAAACTTTTGAGACAGAGCTTGAAACAAAGGAAACATTATATAAATGTTTGTGATTATGATTATTGTTTTGCTAAAAGGAAAAGGGAGGCTAAATATGGGAGACAACGAACAGTCTCTCCATGGGAGAAGAACCAGCCTGGGCCCCTCCTGCCTCATTACCTGAGGTTGCCGTTGGCCGCAGGCTTGTAGTTATGGGAGGTCCCAGGGGCTTTTGGTTTCCACCTGTCTGCCTTGCTCATCTCCTGTCAGGCCTCCCTTGGGTCAGTATTAGAAAGGTTTATCATATTGTGTCCGTGATTTTGATTTCTCAATTTTTTGTTTCTATTTCTTCCTTCACTATAGCTTGCCATTAACATGCCAAGCAAATAGAGGAAACATCTATTTGTGACTACATTAATTTACAACATTAATTCTTCCTTATAGAAAATATATTTGTAAGAAAGATGGCTGTAAGGTAAAGTTTCACATATTGAAACCCACTTTCAATTTCAGTTAAATTAGAAAAGATGTATTCCATAAATAGGCAGTATGCAGTCTGGTTATTCCTAACTGATGCTTTCTCTTCAAGGTACTGTCCCATGGCTTTGTAGTAGTGTGGTAGGCTTTATAGTGTCTATACACATCTGCCTTGGCAGCTGCAAACCTCACTGCTGAGAGCACTTTTCAGGAATTGGTTGTGTCTGTGCCATGGTTGTAGGATAGTAGGTCTGGTAACTTTGGGAAATACTGCATGCTCCATCTTCCCCTAGAGATTGGTAGAGTATAATAGTATACATATATATATATATATATATATATATATATATATATATATATATATTTTAAAAGGCTGTGAGAAGGGTAATTGAAGAAAAGCATGTTCCATTTTGTTTAGTTTACAAACTCATTTGAAAATGAGCTTTTTTGGCTTTCTGGTTTGTTTTTGAGCAGCGCACTACAACCCTTCCTAAAAGCGGGCTTCTCCACATGCTAGTTTTGGCAGTCTCCTCAAAGTGGGGTTCCTACCATACTGCTACCCCTCGGTGTTGCCACAGTTCCTGCTCTTAAATACCCAGTATCTAGAGAGGGTACCAGCAAGGTGGCCACAAATGAGAGAAATGGATTAGAATGACAAGAATCCTCTTCTGATTTTAGTAATGAATTGGGAAATACACTTTTCAGATTCAAAATTTCCGAAAGTATGTCTTCAGACCCTAGAAAACAATTTTGTACTCTGACAAATTACACAAGTCAAAAATTTGACTAAGATTCTATATTAAAGAATTAAATGTGTCGATGTCAAGCATATCTATGGTAGAAGCAGAAAAGTTGGTATTTTTTTAAATTTAAAAAAGTACAGCCGGGTGTGGTGGTGCACTCTTGTGATCCCAGTACTCGGGAGGCTGAGACAGGAGGATCTGGGTTCGCAACCAGCCTCAGCTACTTAGTGAGGCTTCTGCAACTTAGTGAGACCCTGTTTCAAAATAAAGAATAAAAAATAGTGCTGGGGGTGTAGCTCGGAGGTAGGATGCCCCTGGGGTCCATCCCCAGTACAGCAAAAAAAAAAAAAAGATTATAAAAGTACAAGAACAGTAAATGTGAAGTGTGTGTGTGTGTGTGTGTGTGTGTGTGTGTGTGTGTGTATAGTAACCGTGTCTACAACTGTGTCATATGTTTAAAATGGAGATCACTGTCTCTCAAGAGAAACCTACTTCACTTGTGTGCCAGAGATAATCCATGCATAAATGGCATTTGTGAATTACCCACTTAACAGTGTAGATACATTGTGGCATCCTATTGGTGTAAATTTAAATCCTCTTCATCCTAAGGGTTGATTTTATTTCTGGGTCTTGTTTCAAATCTAAATTGAGTAATACTATGACATTAGAAATTAAAACAATGAGGACACATTATTTAATAAAATATATATATTTAAAAATGTTTAATTCTAATTTAAAGAGATATACCCAATATAGACATTTAGAAGATATAGAAAATATAAGTCAAATTAAATCACACAATTCTAATAACTATTGCTAATATTTTGGTATGTTCATTTCTATTTTTCTATGCATATTAAGTATTTCAACATATTAAAGATACCATATGCATCTTGTATTCTTTGGTTTTCGTAATCTTTTTTCATTGCTACTAAGAATTTGTAGAAAATATTTATTGTGTACAGTTATACAATCTAATTATTATTAAATGTTTTTGTTATTTGCTATTTTTGCTGTTATGACATAATTAACATCTTCGTGCATAAAACTTGGCTTTCATTTCAAAATTATGTACTTAGAATGATCCCTTAAATTAGAATTTCTAGGTCAGAGTACATGAGTACTTTTAGAAGGGTGTTACTGTGTGTTGTTAAATTGTTTTGTGGAGTGATTGTACCAGCTAACATTCTCCCCAGTAGTAAATTAAAGCACTGTGGCATTTGAATAGAAATTGGTAATTTGATTGGCAAATAATGCCTTTTTTGATTCCTAATGAGATTGGATATTGTTAAAAAATGTGTCCACTAGTCATTGTTATTTTTTCTTCTGTTAATTGTTCTTTGCTCATTTTCGCATCATGTATCTATGGGAAGGTCTGTGTCTTTTCCTTTATCTATAAAAATACTATCCATTAACGATAATCTGCTTTTGTCATATTACTATCAATATTTTTCTCTAGCCTTGTTGAATGTGATCTTATAACTTTTGATGTGCAGAAGTTTCAGACTTTTACATATTCAAGTATACCAATCCTTGCTTTTATGTTTAGAACATTATTCCTGATGTAGGAATAAAATAAACAATCAACCCTATTTTCTTTAACTTTATGACTGTTCATATTCACCTTCTGAGTATTTAAGAAAGTGTTGTGTGTGGTAGAATATAGGATGCAGCTCTGAACGATTTTCTTTTTTCTTTTAAAGTAGCTTCTTTTAGTTTCCCCAGCAGAGCTGATTGCATAATCCAATTTCCTTCTCTCTGAATGGCCATCCTTTCTTCACTAGTTCTTATTTATTCAACAGTCTGTTTCTGAAGTATCTCTTCTGTTTGATTGGCTGGTGGTTTTTGTTCTCAAGTGACACATTATTTTAATTATTGTAGTAGTGACACTAGTTTTGTATCTTCTTTTACAATAGTTAATACCCCTTATTTCTGTTTCAGTTTTATTGATTAGGCTAGAAATTTTTTAACAGTATTGAGTGAAAATGCTAATAGCGGATACCTTGTTTTGTTTCAAAATTATAAACAAAACACTTTTGCTGTCTTATCTTTAAATGATTATGTGAAGGAAGCATTCTATTAGGCTCTTTAAAACATTAATCTGGAGTAGTAAGGAATTTTCTCAAATGACTTTTTGGTATATGTAATAAATCTGAATTTGGAAGTTGTATATCAAGTGAATTTTTATGAGTGAATCACACTTTGTTAGTAACTTATGCTGTAAATTCCAAAGTATGTCCCTAGAGAAAATGCTTCAGCCCCAAGCAAAATATATTTTTGAGACCAGAGTATTTTATTTCCCTCAAAAGGCAGGAGAACATTTTCTTAATTACTAATTAGAGAAACATCTTCTTCAAGAAGAGATGGAGTTTGAGAATATTTTTCAGCCCTGACATTATTCCAAGGAAGTCTTAGAAATGTAGTGTCCAAAAATTGTTAAATTTTAGAAATCTTGAGGATAGAATTGATCTAGGAGTTGGATCCTTCTACCGGTTGGCCGAGTGACCTTGAAGATGTGCTTCTCTTGACGTGGTCGACCTTTCCACGATGGCGGGAGTGTTGCCCATGTCAGCTCTCCAGGATGGCAGCCACTGTGGCTGTTGAGCACTTGAAGTATAGCTACTGTGAGGAACTGAATTTTAAATTTATTTAATTTTAATTAAACTGAAATTTAAATAGCTACATATGGCTAATGGCTACCATATTGACCAATTCAGATCTATGCGATGAATTATTATATCTCTAAGGTCACGTACGGTTCTCCAACTGTGTCTCTGAATATTGGTAAAATTTCCTAAGAATCTTCCTATATTTCAAAAATTTGTAAATTGGGAGATTTTTGGGGAAAACCTCTGATGTATTCTGATTCTTCTTAATAACATATATACTCCCTCCATGAAAACTATGTGTGTGGCTGTTGATTGACTCCTATTAGCCTTATAAATACGGTATGCTATTTGTGGTAAGAGACAGGCCCATGCATGCATGTATTTTTTATGGTGAATATGGAGGGTTTGTGAACATGAAGGGTTTCTTCCTACCTCTTTTTGCAGTGAATGGGCTAATGCTTCAGACCAACATTAACTCATAGGTAACATGCTTCTGCAGCCCTGGAGAGCTGGTGGTGTCCAGTGCGGCTCACGACCAGCTCGGAAGCAGGTTCATGTAACCAGCCCTCCTCACCTGCTACTTTGCAGTTACAAAATGCAGCTTGAAAGAGTGCTTCCATTTCTTGAAATACACTTGATTTTGTATATATTTCTATTTCTAATCCAATCTCATGGCTCAGCTATTAGTTATATATAGGTGTTCTAGAAGTAGAAAAATCTTCAGAAAAGGCATAGGTAAGGGAGTGAATCCATGTAGCATCTGCATGCAGCATGTAAATCCGTGAGTGGCTTCATGCTTCAGAACTCATTAAAACATTCATATTTGATATAAAGTAACCTTTACCCCTAAGTTCTGCCATGGATAATTGAACAAATTTAAAATAGTTCATAACAAATTTCCTTGAGAATTTGTTTTTGCATACAATAAACAATTAAGCATATCTTTAGTAATAATTTGTTTGGCCACTGCCTGACAATGTTCAGAGTTGCATTTGCTTGCTCTGGCTTACCTATATTTCTAGGGATTTCTAAAAGTTGTGCATCCCTGAACAGTTTAAAGTAAACATACATTAGTGTGATTCTTTTAGGAGTAGCAAGAGGCACACCATGACATTTTTTAAAAGGGAAATAGATTAGAAGTAATTATTTTAGTAGTTAGGAGTAGTTATGACACAGAGGAGATTTCAATGCTAGCTTGAATTTCTGGCTTAATACTTATTCTCAAATTTGGGGCCAGTAATCAAATTTCTTTATATCATCAAGTTTCTTTATTTGAATTCCCATTGCTTAATAGATGCTGGATGATGGGGCCACTCCACTGCTAGTTGAATATTCTTCACTTTTTAGGAAGCTTTTGAGATACTCAATTTTAGAGGCTTCTTACTATAATAGAAGTTGTATATAAAAAGAGTTAAAAGGGCCGATGCTTTACCAAATAATTAGTAATTTTGTCTTAATTCTTTTGTGTCTAAATTTGATTATTTTTTTTTTTTTGTACTGGGGATTGAACCCAGGGAAGTTCTACCTCTGAGGTATACTCCCAGCCCTTTTTTCATTTCTTATTTTGAAATAGGGTCTCACTAAGTTGCTGAGGCTGGCCTCGAACTGGGATCCTCCTGTCTCAGCCTCCCAAGTGCTCAGATTACAGGTGTGTGCCACCACACCTGGCTAGGACAATACTTTAAAAATAATTTTTGCCCATACCAGATTCTTTGACATAAATCACTAAATTATATTAATTTGTATTTAATTAGAGATATTTTGGATTGTTGGAACCAAAGGCAGAGTAACAGAAGTAGACTTTAGCAGTAACATGAGGAATAGTTCCCTGTTCTTGCACTTTGCCTACCTTTAGGTGTTCAGTGAAAACTATTTGCTGTTGGCTCTCCAGCAGTGAAAAATCAAAGATTCAATATAGTAAAAAGACGATGTGATTCAGCGACAGTGTGGATGTTAAATGAAAAGGGAGGAGAAAGACTTCATAAAAGCAGATAGCTAAATACAAGACAGCATTATTCTTTCCATAAACAGTTCCTTTTTGTTTTAGGTACATGCTTTGCGTGTTCTTTTTACTTCTTTTGGTGGCTTGGGTGGAGGAAGAAATGGGGAAGTTTGACCTTCAAGAATCAATAGGAATTAAATAAAAGCAGGAAAGAACAGAGTGTTTGTGCAGGGATCAGTGTAGGTGTGGTGCCAATGAGGTGGGGGTCAGGAGTCCAGGCCTCTCATGAGCTGGTTAGCTTTTCCCTCATCTCCCAAGACCACACTCTACCAGAACCCCAACTGTAGAATGCTGTGCCTTTTTAGTTTGTGGGGAAGGAAGCCGAGGCTCTCAGATGCTAAGGGGCTTGTGCAACGTCATATAGGGGTTGGGGGTAAAGTCAGGGTACAGGCCTCTTCCCGTCACACCAGGCCTTTTGTTGTAGAAGGCTGGTGTGCAAGACAAGGAAGAGCAGGTGGAAGTCTACCGAGCACAGGTCCAGTACTGTGTTCCTGATGTAAAGATTTCTTTTCAATGCTTAGCCTTGGGAAATATTTTGGCAAGGGGAAGCTATGAAATTTCAAGATAAGAAAAAGGCTACCTACAGTAGAAATGCCATATATTAATTGCCACAAAGATTCAGAGTACGATAAACTGTAGCTTCAATATAACACCAAACAACAGCAAAGCTTTGCTCCTTGCAGACAGGATGCCTGTGTGTCAGCTGGATGAAATGCCTTCTGTGTCCATATTGAATGGAAATGTTAGAGAGGTTTGGGAATCTTTTTAAAATCAGATTTGTAACTTTGTAGATGAAGAAACAGAGGCCCATCTTAGATATGGATAAATAAGTTCTCAGCACAAGCCAAGAGAAGAGCTGGGGCTAGAATTCCTATCTCCTGATCCTTAGGCCACCACCATTATTCCCGCACTAATATATTGAGCCCCTCCTCTGTTATAAGGTACTGTGTAGAGGCGAAAGGGGGTATCCAAAGAAGTAGGAAACTTCTCAAAGACCATCAGTCCAAATAGTGGGAGGTAAGTGGAAGGTCAACTTGTGTTATCACACAGGACTGGTATAAAATTTTACTAAGCTTGCACGACTGGAATCATGTGTATAGGACTTGCTGATAAACATGCCTTCAGAGACACCAAGGCAGCATCCTAATTCAAAACGTGCTGTCGAGGGTCTGTGGGTGAAGTCCATTGGCAGAGCATGTGTTCAGCATGCACAAGGACCTGGGCTTTATCCCCGGTACCAAAAGATAAATCAGAAAACAAAACAAAATCCCATGCTGTTCTGATTTCTTTTTTGTTTTTCCTCTCTTGTCTTTTTTCTTTTCCTGTGGTTTTCCTATGGTTTTCTAGCCCACTCCATCAGTACTTACAGAGTTGGTTTGTATCTGTCACCTGACTGCCCTCTCCACCTGGCTGAGTCCATCAGGAGACAGGAAGTCTTTGTGTGGCCTTGGCCTTAGACCTAGCCCTCAGCCACACACTCCGTGCACTTCACCTTATCCGTGTGAAAGAATATATGCGTTTTTCATGTTCAGTATGTCTTCAGTAGCTCCTTGGAGCAAAAAACATTTCCAACAGAAATGGGGACTCAAGAATCTCCCTTGTAACGTCAAGGCCAGGGAGATTTTCTGAAAGAATTGATGTTTACAAAGCTGCAGCAGGTTATCTCCAGAGGGGATAGACTGTTAGGTTGCTGCCACGATTAGTTCTCTGGCTAGAAGTCAAAGTCTATTTATTTTATGAGACTCCAATGTGTAGCGTTTCTTAGGAACAGAGAAATAAACATAGTTATATCTCTGGGCTTTGTAGTTCACTGGGGCAGGGGAAGTCTAGGTGTCCCATAGGTTAAATAATAGATGAATAGCAACTATAATTATGTAAAACCAGTGTCAGGCAGTTACTGGTTTATGTGCATTTCCTTACAGTTGCATAGTGTATCCATGTGGTGTGTTGGTGTGAGCTGCCTTAAGACAGGTGCCACGTTGCAGGGGCTGTCAGGCCCTGTGCCCTGCCTTTGAGTCTCTTGTCTCTAGTGCTGTTCTTTTCATCTCCAGTGCATGGTCTCCTTTGGTTACAGCAGTTGATTGTGATTTATTGGTGCAAGTGACAGAGATGTTGCTTCTGAGGGAGGGCAGAGCCTGCAGTCTGTAGTGAAAAGCCTGACTGCCTCAGGAACAGGATCATTGGCTGTTGCTGACGCCTCCGCTGCTGGAGCCCACCGCTTTTCCCTTCCACTTGGTGCTGCTGTAAGAGTCCAGGCTAATTAAGGATCACATGATGTCTCCAAATGTGACTGGGAGTCCCGGCACTCTTCTCTTGCTGTTGTTTCCTATAGAAAATTCTTTTTATCAAATGCATCTTTAGGTGACAGGAATCTTTTCAGACTGTATCTTTGTGTCATATGCTGAGAAATGCCTTGAATTGAAAAATTGTCAGTGTTGTCTACTGGAGATCATGAAATTTGGAGTCTGACAGAACTGGATGTGGCTCTGGCCTTTCTTAGCTGTGTAAGTCTCTGTTCCATTCCACGCCTTTTCCCAGGCCACTTGGAGCAATTCCTCCTTTTTCCTGGCACATAGTAAGTGCACAGCAAATGTTATGAATTCACACTAATAAGGGAACTCTACATTGTAAGTCAAGGGAAACCCTTTATTCTTGGTGAGGTTTTTTGCACAGTATTTTCATTATCCTTTGCAGCTTCCAGATACAAACCTTTACTATTAAGACTGTTTGCACATTTAATAGCTGTTTCCATCAGGCATTTACTAAGGAAATGGATGTTTTAAAGTCTTCAGAATTTTAAAGAAAGTGAAACTTGAAAGGCATCTGGTGGGTTCAGACTAGGGCACCCCTACTCAGCAGCTGTGCTAGGTGTATCAGCAGTTCTTGGACATTTTATTTCTACAAGATCACTCTCTGAAAAGCCTGCCAGGCCAGAGAACAATCTGACCCTTTGTGGAACAGTAACATTTTGCCCTTGTAAGCAGAATTTTACCTTTATGTCTGGGCCCCACTACAGATAAGACATCCTTCTGTCTCCAGCTAGCTTGGAGGTTTTCAGTGTCTACTGTGTGTCCCCAGTGCACTGTGCCAGGCACCTCACTTTCTTGGAGCCCACATTCCCTGGGGGGCAGATGGGCCGGGTCAGGAGGTGGGAGGACACAGGGGGAAGAGCTGGTGATGGTCATTGGAAGGAGGTGGCAGTACTCAGCTCAAAATAAATCAGGGACCAGCGCTGGGGTCGTGGAGAAGGGAGGCTGAGACAGTGCTGAGGGTTTGGGGCTTGTTCTTCCAGGGATCTAACACAACCACCATTTTATTTATCTCACAATTCTGTGGGTGAGGAATTGGAGCAATTCTGTATCGTGTGATGTCAGTGGAGGTCACGTGCTGGTAGTCAGCTGATGGCGGGCTGGTCTGGAGAGTGTGGTGGCTTTGCCACGTCTGATGCCTTCTGGGGGGCTGGAAGCATCTCCTGGGCTCAGCTGGGACTTCTGCTGGAGTGCCTGTCGTCTTTCCCAGCATGGTGCCCCCAGGGTGGTCATGTTTCTTACCAGGCAGCTCCCGGTCCCGAGAGACCCAGGCAGAAGCTGCAGGGCTTTTCCTTGTGTGGCCTTGGAAGCCTCAGACCACCGCTTCCTCTGCGTCCTGTTGGTAAGCAAATCACAAGTCATGAAGATCAGTTCCAATCTAGGGAGAGGGAATTAGACACCACTTCTCAGCAGAAGTAGTGAGGCGTTTGTGCTCCTCTAGCCTACAGCACGGGGTTCCTTGACAGGAGAGCCACTGCTTCATTTTCAGGAGGCAAGGGCAGTGGGGTGCTGGTGTACGACGCATGACCGAAATGCCTTTCACATTTGGAGGCAAAGATCAAAGGATTGTGGGCTGAAGAGCCGGCCAGTGCTGAACGTGGGACCGTGGATGTGGAGAACTTTTCCAGGGTTTTTGGCTGTGCAGGGAAGATGGGGATGAGAGTACAGGCTCAGGGGAGACTTCCGGTAGGAGGCATTTGCTGTTTGGCTCGGTTTGCTTTGAAGATGGGTGAGGTCACCAATGACCTGCTGTGTTCCGGGTCACAGCTGTGCATTTTCATTCTCATGACTGAGCTCTGAACTGATGGACATTGTTGGAATGCTGTCTTGTCTTAGGTGATGGAACTTTCTCCTGGTCCTGGTCCTTCTAAGAAGAGGGAGTTTCCTTTAGTGGCTGTATTTCCCAGGCACTGTTCCAGCCTTCTTGCTTTCTTATTCAGCGCCTTTTTCTTTTCTTTCTTTTTTTTCCTTGTGTGTGTGTGTGTGTGTGTGTGTGTGTGTGTGTGTGTGTTACTGGGGATTGAACCCAGGGGGTTCTACCTCTGAGCTACGCCCCCAACCCTATTTAATGTTTTATTTTGAAACAGTCTAAGTTGCTGAGGGCCTGGCTTAATTGCTGAGGCTAGCCTTGAACCTGAAATCTTTGTTTCAGCCTCCCAAGAACTGGGATTCAAGGCATGCGCCACCGCGCCTGACAGCACCTTTTTCTTGATCAATCTCATTTATTCTATGATTTTAAAGGACACTCCAGGGTGAAGGTCCTCAGATCTATAGCTTGTCTGGAGCTCCAGACCTGCATACCCAGCTACGTCCTGCATGTGTCCCCTGGGTATCCCTGTAATTCCTTTTCCTATTTCTAACTGTGCCATCCCTCAGGCCAGAAGTCTGTATGATTTGCTCTTTTTCTATCCCTTGCCCTATGCATACAAACAGGTCACTAAGTACTGTTGATACTGTGGATTCTCAACGGTAGCTGCATATAAGCATCTCCTGGGGTACTTTGCAAATGCAGACCTGGAGCCCACCCCAGACTTCCTGAATCTGAATCTCATGGTACTTTCCATATTTTTTAATAAAGTTTCCCAGGTGATTCTGATGTTCACCTCATACTGAAAACAACTCTAAAACTTTTCTCTAGTACTCCAACTCATTTCTCATTTTCAACATTGTTGCTTTGATTCGGTCTTCTATAGTTGTCTGTGGTTCCCATAAAAAATTACCACCAGCTTGGTAGCTTAAAATAGGTTTCTTTTTTTTGTCTTGTATTCTGGAGGCCGGAAGTCTGGTCTTACTGTGTGGATGGGCGTGCCCTCCGAAGGTGTCCTCAGCCTCAGGTGGCTCAGGCACTCCTTGACTTGTGTTCACAGCTCGTCGCTGCCTCCAGTTTACATGGCCGCCTCTCTATCCCTGTGTTTCTCTTACAAGGAACTTGCCATTGCATTTAGCATCCACCAGTAATCCAGGGTGATCTCATCTGGAGATCCTTAACTTAATTACATCTGCAAAGATCCTTTTTCTAAAAGATCACATGTACAGGTTCCAGGACATGGTCATATCTTTTGGGGGCCACCATTCTACCCCCTCCATGCTCCGTCTGGCTGTGATGGTTCTCCCAACTGATCTTGTCCCTAATCTGATCATCTTCTACATTGCACTGCCTAGAGATGACTATCCAGTCATGTGAGCCATTTGCTCGCATCCCGCTAGACTCTGCATTTCCCTTAAGGTGAAAGCCAAGCCCCTTATCCTGGAGAGCGGCCTCTGCCTGCCTTTCCCCTCCCCTCCCCTGCGTCCTTTTCTCTTGGATTTCAGCTCGTGGCACTGGCCCCCTGTGCTCCTCACCTTGTGCACACTCTTGCCTCACGTGCCCCCTTGGTCTTCTGGCTTAGATTCAGGACAATTGAGGCTGGGTCTGCCCACCAAGCCTTCCCTGAAGCTTCTTCCCATGTGCTCTGTGCCACGAGTGCCTCTTGTCCCAGATGTTTGATCACTTGTTTTTGTGCCTGTCTGTCCTTGCAGGCAGAGAGCTCTGTGAAGGCAGGGAAGCTGATACTCATCATTGTAGCTCTAGCACTTGGCACTATAAATATTGAATGAATGGCCATGTAGCTTAACCTAATTAGAAACTCGTCTCATCTTGACACTGGTTTTTCCACCACCACCACCACCACCACCACCACCACCACCACCACTTTAATTACTTCCAATAGAATTTTTCACGTAACATCTAGATGTGTAAGTAAGTAGGCAATCTCTAAGTAGACTGGCTTATTATTTGCTTAACATGCAATATCTGTGCATCTGTGTGCAGGCAGTTTAAATTAAAATGTTTCTACATGTATTAGGGTTGATATTTCAGTTTTCCCCCCTTTATGTTGGATATGACTTTGGGGTTGTAAACAGCAAGAACCAACCTGAGTTAGCTGAAACTAAAAGAATTTTATGAACAAGGGACAGAGTGCATCTGGGCCAGTAGAAACCCTTAAGGATCCTCTTTCCACCTTTTTGCTGCTCGGCTCTGTTCATCTGCTTCATTTGTCACTTTCTCTGCTTTTTCAGCCACATATAGAATGTGTTTGTATTTATGGTTCTAGCCACACAGAGACTGGTTTGTTTAGTTGTCTTTCACTCCAGATTTGTATTTCCCAGGATGAGGAAGTCACTGGTCACCTTGGGCCAGATGTCTACCTCTGGCCAGTCGGCCCCAGGGTGGTAGGGAAGATGCAGGCAGGACCACCTCATCCAAGTGTGGTGCTAGAGCTCACCCCTAGCAGCTACGGGATTTCAGAGAAGGGAGTGCTGTTGTGAGCAGATAGCCTAAAAAGTGCCTGACCAGACGCTTGTTAAGAGAAAGATGCAGCGAGAGCTGTGTGGAAAGGAGGGGCCTAGGAAACCTTGCCAGAGCTTGTGGTAAATGTCTTTAGCCCACAGTAGTGAAAGTGTTCCACCAAATTTTTTACCATCTTAGCTTTAATTAGTTCACATATGTTTCTCTTAATATAGAATGTTCATCTCAAGTTAAGTGGCATGAAAATATCTTAAAGTAGGTTTATGATGATTGTGTACTCGTGGGTCCTTGATAGTAATGTTCACAACTACCTCTAAGAAAGCAATGTACATTTTTCTGATCTTGTCTGAAAAAAGGAAAGAAGAGTTGAAATAAATTCTCTCTTTATGCTAGAGATATTTTTATATAGCTGTCATTCCTTTGTGATGGGAGTAAAAACAGATGACAAGCGCAGTGGGAATAACTTCCGGTGATAACGTAAAACCATTGTCAGGCTGCAGCTTCTGACTCAGCTCTTACAACACACACCCGAGCCCCTTTGTTCCAAGTCTTCAGTTCCCAGTGGGCCTCATGTCCTGCTTCCCTGCCCTGGTGACCATGCTCCTTTCCTAGGTGGAGCTGGAGAAGTGGAGAAAGCCCAGGAGTCTGCTGGACCAGGACCCTTAACACAGGAATAAGCTGCCAGACCTTCTGTCCCTGATGTGGGTGTTCTGACGGAGCCTGGGAGCAGCCATGTTTACCCGTGTACATTCTAAATGATTCATTTCGCTTTTAGTTCTTTTCTTGAAAGGAGCTTCTGCCGCAGTGCAGGCAGAGAACAGTCACGTCAGTGTGGCCACATGGAACAGTGGTCATCCAGAGTGAGCATATGCACTTGAACTGCTAACTACACTTTTGCCTTTCTTTTAAACTCTTGCATTAGCTAAATACAAAAAAAAATTTAAAAAGTCTGCTTAAGGACATTGTAAATTTTCCTGGTGTCTTTTTATGGGTTTTTTTTGGAGAATTTTGTGGGCTAAAACTCATATATAATTAGTGCAACCCTCTCCCCCCCCCTTTTTGCTAACCTAGCAGTGTAGGGTTCAAACAGAAATGTGAATGAATGTAGAAAATTCAGAGAAATTAAGAAAGAAAACTAAATTTGGTCTTCTTACAAATAAAGATCTTACAGACAACATTAACATGATTTAAGAATGAGGGATGAGGTTTAATTAGTTTGCTGTTTTCTAACTAGTTCATTTAAAAATATTTCTCAAGTGTTTCTCTGGGGTCTGTTAGAATAGCACTCACTGAACTGAGCCAGCACTGATACGGCCTCCGCAGAATACTCATTGGCTTACTTACACTGTCTCTTTCGAAAAAGATTTGAAGATCCTGACTTTATAGAATAAGAAACCTATAATTACTTGTACATCACTCTTAAATTAAGTTTCTGGAAGCGATTTGAATTTCATTACAGCTGAAGTCTGTTTTGTAGCCCTTTCCTTTTGTGGGGTGTTTAGTCGGCAATTCTCTATGATCATTCTAGTTTTTTCCTTATTCCATTTAACTTTCATGTTTAAAACTTTTTTTTTTTTTTGTGGTACCGGGGATTGAACGCAGGGGTGTTCTACCTCCGCGCTATGCCCCCGGCCCTATTTTTTATACTTTATTTTGAAACCAGGTCTCACGAAGTTGCGGAGGGCCTCACTAAGTAGAGACAGAAAGAGAGAGAGAGAGAGAGAGAGACAGTGAGAGAGCTGAGGCTGGCCGCGAACCCGGATCCTCCGGTCTCCGCCTCCCAAAGTACTGGGATTACAAGCGTGCGCCACCACGCCCGGCGTTTAAAACTTTTAAAACCTACAAATAAACAAGCTCTTTCATCTCTGTTTTTAGGTACAATGGTGCTTTACCTAATGGAGACAGAGGACGGAGGAAAAGCAGATTTGCCCTCTATAAGCGTCCCAAGGCTAATGGTGTTAAACCCAGCACGGTCCATGTGATATCCACACCCCAGGCATCCAAGGTAGGTGGCTGTGGCCCAGTTGGGAAGGTTTTGGCAAACGATGCCTCAAGGTTATTCCTTGTCAGCTGATCTCTTTCCTTTAGTCTTGCTCTCATGTTGGACAGAGTTTCTCAACCACCCAAGGCTAGATATATTGTGGGGGGCTGTGCTGTGCACTGTAGGATGTTCAGCAATATCCCTAGCCTTGACCCACTAGGTACCAGGAGCCCTCTCCTCTCCCCACTCCCCACAGTTGTTAACAACCCAAAGTACCTCAAGACCCAGTTCTCCTGGGGAGGGGTGAGTAGGTAAAATCTGCCCTGTTATGAACCACTGCTTTAGGATACAAAGCAACTAATATTTATCAAGTTAGAATAGCTGAGGTTGAAAGATACATGATGTTCTTTATCCTAAAGAGTTTTTGTATTAAATCTTGGCATAAGCATCATAAACATTTGTTATTTTCCTCTGATAATTGAGCGCAGTAGGTGTTTTTACATAATTGCATGTAATTGAATTCATGTGATTATTAGGAAGATTATTAGAAAGATGGAAAGTTAACAGATTAGTAATACAAGAAGTCAACTGTACCTATTTCTTCTGAGAAGTTTGGAATGAATAAAATGCTAAATTTTTTAAAAAAGCATTATTTCATTAGTTTTCTGATATAAAAGTGTGTGTGTGGGGAATAGGAGTTTCCATTCTTGTTGATGTATTCTACATATTAGACTTATGAAAGTTTTTCTTTCAGTAAAATAAATTCTTTGATATATAATATAGTTTCCATTCCTATCATTTCTATAAAATAATTATATATGCATGTAGTATTTCATATGGGGCCTCTAGACATATTTATCATGGGTTCGGACCATATGGAATAAAGAAGTTTTGGTTTTCATTTTCACTGAAAACTCATATTTAGAGAGAAATGATGTCTCCTTGGAAGCAGTGTGGTGTTTATACACAGTGCTAACAAGGTAGATCATCTCTGTGGATGCTTTTATTTTAAAAAGCCCTATTGTTCCTGAAGCAGAGCCCTGGAAAAATTTTGTTAGAATGTACCAGTAAAGAATGGTCTCATACTAATGAGGGAATGAGTAGATAAGAAAACACCAGGCAGGGAAGGGAAGATTAATATTTACTGGACAAGTTTTGGCTAGAGAAAAAGAAATAAACTAAAAATTTTAGGGAGCAAAGAACATTTTATAAGGAAAACAAAGGAAATTCAGCTCTACAAAGATTCTGAGGAAAGAAGAAGGTAAAACAGCAACAAAATCATGGAAGGTCAAGGAAATAATGAGAAACATTTTGTAGTCCAAAGATACTTGGTGGAGAAGGAAGCCAAGACAAAATGTTTTTAAGCATATGATAAGTGCCAAGAGAGTGCTGATACTATAGACACATCCTTATGATTTCATGTATTTGTTGACATTCAGCTTTGTTTTTCTTCCTTTGGATCTGTACCTTTTAATATTTACTTTTTTTAGTTGTAGTTTTTATATTAATAGAATAGCTGATACCTTAAAAATATAGAAATCTTTGCTATCATTGTTTTGTTGTGTAATATAAAAATTGCTACTATGGAAAGATCAGTGTCTCTATTTATTCCCACCTCCCACTCCTCTCATTTTAGCCTTTTATGTTTTACCTTTTTTATTTTTGAGACATTGACAGAGATTTATATAGGAAAGCAAGACGTACACATTCAAGGGAGAATGTGGGCCAGCTCCAGAGTGAGCGATGCATCGGGGGTGCATGGCTCTTCTTTTATAGGAGACTTTCGTGAGAAGTGGGTATGTGAGGATGGCATCAGTCTGGTAATCACAAAATGATTTAGGGTGTTTTGGTCTCACTTCAAGTGTTACTTATATCACACATCTTTTTGATAGTTGTCTAAGTCTGTGTTTAAACATATTACCCACAGTACCAGGAGTGGGGAAAGTCAGGTTTTGGTCTTGACCCTTTTATCTTATAATCTGGGAAAAATATATTCTCAGGGCCTTGTGACCCATGAGAATGTCAGTGTGCACAGTGGCTCCTGGCAAAAACTGTTTGACCTGAATTGCCAGTGGTTTGCGTGCCCTGGAACTTGTGATCCTGCACTATTGGGAATGAAAGGTGAATCTTTGAGAACAGTGCCTTCTGGCTGTGTCCTTTCTTCCCTCTGCCCTATAATCTGGGGGCAGAACAAGGATTCCCCTTTGCTGGTGGTGGCAGCAGCTTAGAAACCGGACCTCTTAGTCTCCCACACATGCCAATATCCAAGGTAAGGCAGATTAGGGTGGCAAGTGTCTGCTATATTGTGTAATTTCTATTTGTATTATCTTTATTTGTGTACATATTTGCTCTTGGAATAATACAGGTATTTCTCTGATTATATAATGTGTTAAAAAAATCCAAAGTCCTGTTTTACTTCTGGCAGTTCTGTTACATAGGCAATAGAGCCTTTGGTAATTTATTCACCCATTCGTTTATTCAACAAATATTTATCCAGCACCTTCCATGGCCAGGCATTATGCCAAGTATTGGATAGACTGCGGCAAACAAACACATCAGCATGGAGCTAATCATCCAATGAGTAGGCAAACAAGAACGAGTCATGTGAATGCATATGTAACCGCATTGTGATCACCGCTGGGAGGACGGTGCACAGTGTCGAATGGGTAGGCAGGAAGGGATCTCCAAAGAAGTGGCGTGTGAGCTGCGTGCTGGAAGGAAGCGGGGTCAGCCAGGGGAGCAGTGAGATCCAGGCTGTCATGGGCCTGGCTGAGGATTTGGGTTTTCCTCAATGGAAACATTGAAGAGTGTTAAGTAGACAGAGTGGCACAGGACAGAATTTCAGTCAATTTATGTGTGCTCAGCCACTTTTTTTTAATGTGGGGCAACTGTTTTGCTACTTTTCAGCAGTACATAGTGTGAGAGTGTGGTGGTCGTGCTGATGATACCGCCAGTGCCTGATAGCAGAGTGTTTCACTAGCAGCATGTTTTAAATTAAGCGACATTACTATGAAAATTCTTCTTCATGGTTTTTCCTTCTTAGACTATGCTCTTTTGAAATCTCCTATTTTGGGTGTTTTTACTTTCAAAAGGTAATTGAAAATCACTTTGTTCCAGTTAGCATATTTCAGAATGAAAAATAACAGTGGTATTTAAGTGACAGGATAGAGAAAGCTTAGTACTATTTAATGTGATTGCCATGACCGGGACTGCTTCAGCCTGTTTTTTAGTCCTCTTTGTGTTGCTACAACACAGTACCTGATGGTGGGTACTTTATAAAGGAAAGAGGTTTATTTCACTCACTCTTCTGGTGAAAGGATGGTCCAGACAGTATGTTGTCTACATCCTAGCTGCATTCACACTGTGACAGAAAGGGAACGGTTATGTGCAGAAGGATCTTGTGTGCAAGCAAAGAAGCAAGAGAGCAGGGAAGGGCAAGACTCATTCTTTTATAACAAGTAGCTCTCCCAGGAACTAACCCAGTCCTTTGAGACCTCACCTGTTCTGCAAGACCAGCATTTATCTCCTCTGAGGGTGGTACCCCCCACCCTGTGACCTAATTACCTTCCTGTAAGCCCTACCTCTTAAAGATCCACCACCTATCAACATTGCCAGACTGGGGACCAAATTTCCAGCACATGAACACTTGGGAACAAACCCCATCCAAATCATAGCAGGCTCTTTGAGCTGGTATGGCTGTGTTGGTTGATAAAATATTGAAACTCTTCTGTGTCAGTTGATGAATAATAAAAATAGTAGTTGTGGAAAACTAATGTAATTGTCAATGTAAAGTCATTAGCTCACGCTAATTTTGTAGGATGTACTGAGGTCCACTTTCAAAAGCATGCACTGTCTGTGCAACCTGTGTCTTCATGGAGGTGGAAGGCATGTCCCATGCTCATTCACATGAAGCTGGAACCTCTGTGCTTTAGGACAATCAGTAGTTTATCAATGTTCTCAGACTTTCAAATTGCTACTGCTTTTAAAGAGTTGGGTTTTGTTTGTTTGTTTGTTTGTTTGTTTTGTGGTACTGGGGATTGAACTCAGGGGCATTCTACCTCCGAGCTACACCCCCAGCCCTATTTTATGTTTAGTTTGAAACTGGGTCTCACTAGGTTGATGAGAGTCTCACTACTTGCTGAGGCTGTCCTCAAACCTGTGATCCTCCTGTCTCAGCCTCCCAAGTACTGGGATTACAAGCATGCACCACCATGCCCGACTAAGAGTTGGGTTTTAAATAGTTCATATTTTTGTTTCTTTCAGTTATTGCATTATAATTCTTGGTTAGTAGTGTGTGGTATTTGATATTTTTAAGTTCAAGAATTAAGTAAATTATTATAAATTTTTAAATTAATGAAGTACTGTATTTTAAGAGGCAACAACATTTGGATCAGTTTTATCCTTTTAAGTATCATAAACATGAATAGTCTGAATCTGTGACAGAAGAAAAAATAATGGTAATTAACTACAGCCTATAATATCTTTTGATCCCATGCAGGATAGAAACATAAAACAAATCATTTTTATTACTAGAATGAGAAGCAACTTGATTATTTCAACAAAAAATATAAACATGAATCACTTTCTAAAAAATTGAACAATTTTAGCTGGGCGTGGGTGCACGCTTGTAATCCCAGTACTTGGGAGGCTGAGACTGGAGGATCCAGGTTCACAGCCAGCCTCAGCTACTTAGTGAGGCCCTCCGCAACTTAGTGAGACCCCGTTTCAAAATAAAGAATAAAAAATAGGGCTGGGGGTGTAGCTCAGAGGTAGAATGCCCCTGAGTTCAATCCCTAGTACTGCCAAAAAAAAATTTTTTTTGAACAGTTTTTAAAAGATTTTTATCAGTGGGTATTGATAAAGCAAATAAAAAACATTTATGAAGTACCAATATGATATGCTGTACAGTTTAAAATTATTTTCTGACATAAAGTATTTATTAGGACCTCAAAAGATAATTTTTCATAGGAATATATCATGTCAGTTTAGATTTTTCATCCTGTTGTAAAACATATATCTACTGAGATGAAAAATACTTTTTGGAAAACTTAAAAATCAAGACAGTAAAATTTAGTCATCATTCATAAAGATCCAAACCATTTCACATAGAAGTATTTAATAATTTACTTAAAATGCAATATTTAAGACTTGGAAGATAGTGTGATGCTTTTTGTTTATTTCACGGAGCTGAAAGGAACAACATCTGAAATGTATTAAACTTTATCATACTCAAGAAAAATCGTTTCTGTGAGAAATATTTACATGAAAACCTTATGAATTTTGTACAGATGGTGCAAGTGTAGTACTGGGGAGAAAAGTTCTCAATTGAAATCCCAGGAAAACTTCTGGATATTTTTATTTTATATTGTCTCACTCATATTTTGTTGTCTCTGGATGACTGAAAGATACACCAAGTAAACCGCTTAACATGTTTTCTTGAAAATTTTTACCTTACATCAAATAAGTACCAGAGAATTAAAAGACATTTGTTATAACTTGGAATTACAATTATGAAGCAATAAGCCTTGATGGGCAGCGGGTGGTACTACTTACATAGACTCAGTTTGAACTTGAAATTGTGAGACAGCAGTTAGACAATTACATTTTCTAGAGATTTGGCTTTATTACATGATGATCTAACCAATGTCAAGTTCTCTTTTGGTTTTAGGAGAAAGAAAAATTAACATTATTAACATGGACAGATTTAATTGACACATAATTGGCGATAGGTAGAATATGTAAAAACCAAATACAGAAAACCGTGATAGGGAATCAGAATATATTAGAGAAACAAACAAAATAAAAATGAAACAAAATTGTAATTTCAAGAGAAAAACTCAAATTATACAACAAATTACATGAGTACACACTTATTTGAAGAATGCAATTAACTTTTAATAGCATTCTTTTAATTAATTGATTCTTAGAAATTAGCCAGTTGATGCTTTCAAAGCATCATAGATTAAAAGTGAAAATCATGTGCAATATGTGATTTTCATGGCTTCGGTAATAATAGAAATGGTGAATATAAAAATTGCAAGCAGGAAAGCTTGACACAAGCACTCAGCAGTTTAATTATCAGTATAATTATCTGCATTACTAATATATAATAATTATAATTTAGACTTGCTGCATGTTGTTTGGGAAAATCATTTAATTTGTGTTGTCCTTTAAGTGTAATTTTATTAATGACTTTTAACAAGTCAGTGTGAGAGAACACTTGTACTTATATTTATAATTATGCTTTTACTCAAACTTATTTAAATTATGACCCTGATTCAGGCACTCACACCCATCTTTTTGTTGAGGAAGAGAGTCTTTTGCTATAACTTTCCTTTTTAAAAACAAAGAACATTAAGTTGGAAGGAACTTTATTCAGACTGACTTCTGGTTTTACAAATGAGGAACTTAAAGAAGTCTGGAAAAGTGCAGTAAGTTGTCTCGGGTCACTAAGGGGGCAGTGCTGCCCCGGGCCCAGGAATGTTGGTCTCTTGCTGCAGGCAGCAGGTGGAAGTGCTCTGAAGGACGGAACAAAGCTGGGTTCTGCTCCCGCTTCTCCCACCTCCCAGGAGTGTGGCATGGGAATCCATTCACTTCCAAACTAGTACTGCTATAATGATGAAATGGGCTAATACATTACTTGTCAGTGAAAATGGAAGTTGCTTTGTATGTTTATGGGTTAGTGGCACAGCTTCTGGAGTCAGGTGCTCTGCAGAGAGCCTTTTCTACAAAAGGAACAATGATGGAGGCTTGAATTTAAGTAACTAGTTTGTTTACAGTGGTGGTCATGACAGCATGTAGTAGAAGGTACATTGGGAATTCTGTGCAGCTGAAAAGAAGTCACGGGCTGAAGAGGAGGGTCATGGAGTATCACTGGCTGTCACCTGTTTGGTTACACCTTTTGCATTAAAATGCATGATTGGCCTTACTTCTTTTGAGGAAGTACTGCAGACTCTCTGAAGGCATAGTTGTTGGTGACTTGATTCACAGGAGTGCTTATTTCCAAGCTCCTGATTGATTGCACCCATGTTCCAGGTGGGGTATGAATGAGTGCCTTTAGGAACCTAAAGTTAGAGGTAATGGAGGGCTTAGTGGAGCCAGGCGCAGAGGCTCCCGCATAGGCAGCTCATTTGTACTTCAGCCTCTTTCCTTATTGTGCTCCAATGAGCTCTGCAGGACTGCCCCGTTCTTCTGCTCTGTGTTCCACAAGTGGCCACGTTTTCTCTGGCCCCCATACTGTTGTTGGTGATTTCCTCATTGCTTAGGATGTGCTTCAGTCTCATGTGCTAACCCACACTCCACCATCCTTTAAAACACAGCCCAGATATTGTTTACCCCAGGAAGTTTCTCCGCATTCCCAGCCTCGGAGAGGGTCGTTTTCTGAACGCCAGTGTTCTGATCTGTGCTAGAGTTGCCAGCTGGCTTCTCTTGTCATCTGGGACAGCAAACTCCTTGAAGGCAACAACTATCTTGGATTTCTACACTTCCGCTGTCTGGCACCGTTAGCTGACTGCCTTGGGAATGTGCTGGATGGCAGATTGTCCTTGTAGTAATACAGTCTGCCTCCACCTAGTGACTCAAGAGGAACACTTGGAACATACCGTATGTCTTCTACCTGGTAGCAAGTGATTGTTAGCTAATGTTATTAGTGGCAGTTTTTCTGGAAAGTATTAATTATCTGTTATAAGAAGTTATAAATAGGCTCAGAATATGATGAAACATGGCATAAGATACACTTATTGGCTGTTCAACTGTATAAAAAACTTTTAGCTAAAATGCACTAATAGATTAAAAATCAAAACTGCATTTCCATGATTTGAACATAAGGCTTCCCCTGTAAACTTTATAGTTTAAATTTATCACCTTCTTTAGATCATAGCAGTGAAGCTTTAATAATGAACAGTTTCTGGACCTTTGAGCCCACTAACTTTGAAAGTCACAGCATTTCCTGGCTGGAGAATGCACTTAGCGGTTAGGACGTCTTGATAAGGCATTCTTATGTGAAAATGCATCTGGCTAGGTTGGTTTTTGTTCCTCATGCATTCTTCAGCCTGCCAACATTAGTTTCATTCCTTGCTTTTTGAACAAAGGAGTAGTTCTGTATTTTTTCAATGTAGAGTTAAATCATTATTTCACATGAATAATTAGATTAAAATTTTTGTTGTTCCTAGTGCCTCATTGAAATTGTTAACATGAATATCCACAATCTTTTCCCTCAGCATTTAAAAAAATCATTTTTGTAATTTTCCTTTGCAACCTAGTATCATAAATCCAAGAATGTCATATTTTTAAACTCCTAAATAGCACTGATATTTAAGTATTATAAGCTAGATAGAACTAATGTTAATTTTGGCTTCCTTAAAATCCCAATGAATAGGATTTCCTGGCAAAGATCTCACCCAGTACTATTTATTTAGTAGTGCTGGGGATCGAACCCAGGGCCTCACACATGCTAGGCAAGTGCTCTACCACTCAGCTACAGGCACAGCTCTCATATTTTTTCTTTTAAGAATTCCTTTATAATATACAAATCATAAGTGTAGAGTTTACTGAATCATACTCACCAAAAGGTATGTCTAGTACCCCCAAGCGATAGATACCCTTGTGCCTTGCCTGCCTCTTGAGCTGTGAGATGAGACAGAGACAAGATGAAGTTCTCTGGGGGAACTACTACTCCACCATCGTCTTTACAGCATGCCAACCCAAACTGTAATTTTGGACTGAGACAGAATCAGTTTTTTTTTTTTTTTTGCAGTACTGGGGATGGAACCCAGGGGCATTCTACCTCCAGGCTACACCCCCAGCCCTATTTTTTATTCTTTATTTTGAAACAGGGTCTCACTAAGTTGCGGAGGGCCTCACTAAGTAGCTGAGGCTGGCCGCGAACCCAGATCCTCCGGTCTCGGCCTCCCAAGTACTGGGATTACAAGCATGCGCTACCACGCCCGGCTTGGAATCAGTTTCTTAAGAAATTTGATGCTATAACTACCTTTGTTTAGCAGGAAGGTACTTTTGTTTGTTTTTGAAAACTTAAATAAAACTTTTAGCACCTTTACTGAATGTTCTTCCACTTGGTTTTTTACTGCGCCCATGCATTTCTGAGTGTGTGTTCATTGTTGTGCATCGTTCCCTAAGCTGAGTCATATTGAACAGTGGCAAAGGAGGGAAAGATTACCAGGATGTTTAAGAGTGTACTTCTAATGGAAGGTTGACGGTTTCTCAACCTCAGCACTGTGGATGGTTTGGGCTGATAACTGCTGTGAGTGGTGAGGTATGCATGGAGGATGTTCAGCAGTATCTCCATCCTCTACCCACTAGATGCCAGTAGCATTCCCTGTCCCCTGTTGTGACTACCGGAAATGTCTCCAGACTTTACTGAATGTCCCCTGTGGGGGCAGAATCACCCCAGTGAAGGAATACTCATTTAGACTCTTAAACTCTAAGTATGGAATCTTGCTAATAGTTCAGGCTTTGGAGTTGGAGTCCCTGTGTTGAAATCCCAAATCTTCTTTGGCCAAGTGACAACTACCCTGACCGTCAGTTTTCTCATCACTCAAGTGTGTGTGTGGGGGGCAGGGGGCGGGGACATAATATTACTTAATTCTTAGGTTGGAATAAATGATTTATAATATGTAACATTCTTAGCCTTAACAATTGTTCCTGGCACATTGTCAGTGCCCAATAAATATTAATCATGGCTATTATTACTACTTTTAAGAATATTGGGTATCATATTACATCTTACCTTATTTTTTAACGTGTCACAGAATAGATACCTGAGGGAAAATCATAAGTGAGAAAATTTCTTAGCAAATTAATCTTCATTTTTAAAAGCTGCATTGCCACATCCTCTGGCAGACAGTGCGGCAAAGTGAACAGATATCAGACTTCTCCGTCAGGTTCCTTTTTCTTGAGTAATTCAGTGCTGCTTAGCAGAAACCATCATTTTAAATCAGGCCTTTTAGAGACAGGGGGATGCTTTACAATTGACTGTCTCTGTGAGGTTAATCTGTCTTTGCCCTGGATTAAGGAGGCCTGGCCTCAGTTCTTGGAGCCTCTGTCTTCCCAGGGTTGGCAGCACATTTCAAGACCTATGTCCCCAGCCCAGGACAGGGCAGTGAGAAGCTGTGGGTGGGAGTAGGAGCTGGAAATAATGCTGATTTTCTGTTGCCTCACTCAGTGGAAGCCTGCCTTCTCTCTGAATTCAGTCCATTATCTAATTTGACAAGGATGAATTCGTTTTGCCAAAGCCTTGGTTGTGGCAGTGGTTGCTAATTTCATAGAATTAAAAAAAAAAAACGCAGGGCTTGTAGGGGGTTCAGAAAGAACAGCAGAGATTATGTGGAGAGAAAAAAGTTTTTCTAAAATCTGAGAATGGAAAAGGAATGAGAAACTGCAAATAAATATCAGTTATGCATACCAAATCAGATTTTCAGTAGTTTTAAGTCAACAGAATATCTCCCCCAATGATACATGCAACTGAGTTACACTCTCCAGTTTGTAGGTTTAAAAAAAATGATAGGAGTTCATTTCAAATAGGTTAATAACAAGTATTCTTTTAATTTTTTTGTGGGGCGTATTGGGGATTGAACCCAGGGACATTCTACCCCCAGTCCTATTTTATTTTGAAACAGGATCTCCCTAGGTTGATGGAGATCTCACTACTTGCTGATGCTTTTCTGGAACCCACGATCCTCCTGTCTCAGCCTCCCAAGTACTGGGATTACAGGTGTGCGCCACCATGCCCAACTCAAATTTTATTGACCTTCTGACTTTTAGAACACACATTAACTTGAAATGAGTTTTTAAAGGTAACTTAGCTAACTCAGCTCTTTTGTCAAAATAAAGGAGTACAGTCCTCCCTTGGAATCCATGGAGAATTGGGTCCAGGACCCCCTGTAGATGCCAAAATTCATGGACACCCAAGTCCCTTTGTAAAATGGCATAGTATTTACATAGAACCTATACACATCTGCCCATATACTTAAAATAATTTCTGGATTACTTATTATATCTAATACAATGTAAAAGCTATGTATATAGTTGCTATACTATAGAATACAGCAGGGTATGTCTACACATCATGTATAGATTCAGTGTTATGCTCAATGTCTGACAAATTCAAGGTTTGCTTTTTGGAATTTTCTAAAAAAAATCTTTCCAAATATTTTCTATTTGTGGTTGGTTGAATCCACAGATACAAAAGGCTGACTCTATAACTTGCTCTCATTTTCATACCACTTTTCTAGAATGTTATGTAAGGAAGAGTCTAGCTCTCCTGCCTGCCTTTCCCAGTGTGAAAACTAAGACCTAGAGTTTCAGGTCTTTCTAGGGTTGCTTGGCAGGCTTGAGCCTCAGGCTCTCATTCTGTTAATTTTTTTATTGTTGGGGTCTTAACTTGGTTTGAGAAGTTGAAGGAGATCTTTTTACCACCTTTTTTTTGTTTTCAAGTAGTAATGGTTTCTAAATGTGGTGAATCCATACGTGGCACTTATTAAACTGCAGCTGAATGTAGGATATATTTATTACCTGAAATGCAGGCACTGGCCATGGGCACATACTTTACTTCCAACTGTAGTATCAGCATTGTCCAGCATGCCTCTGCCCCTCTTCAGAACAGGTACCTGTCTCTGACCTCAGCATCTGGTCCTGGCCCACATCTGCCCTCCTCTCTTCAGTCCTTCCTGTCTTTGGTCGCGGTCCTATCTCCACCTGCCTCGTAGTCTAAGTGGGAAACTTGGTCACATGCTTACTCTTCTTTCCCTTCATACCCAGGGCCTGTCCCACGAGGGAGTCCCCAGACCCTGCACCATCTACTTCTACCCCATCCTGATCCCAGGCATCGGTGTGGTGCTTGTGGTAGTTCATGGATGGAGAGATAGGTGGATGAAGCCCTAACATTTTCCCTTCACCTCAGGCATAGTTTATTCATGCCTATCCAGGGTAACTCTTAAGGGCGAAATACACTTTTAAGGTGTCATGGAACTCACTCTCTCCTTCACACTCCTGTGGGTCTGCTCAGTGACATCACTCACCCAGCTGAAAACCAACCTTGACTGATTCTCCGTTGTGTCTAAGGCAAGGCTCCAAGTCCAGGGAGTGGAACACAGACTTTCACTGAGTGGCACCCACCTTCCTAGCCTCCTTCCTTCACTGGTGCCCCTTTTCTCTGCTTCAGAATTAAGTTGGTGGGGAATCACAGGGATTAGTGCATTTAAGATGCTGTATTTATGGAGGTGAAAGTAAGGACAGAGTGTTGTCCCTGTGTTAGAATTGAAGCGCCAGCTGTGGAATTAAAATCTCTGTCCCTCACTGTGTGCAGCGATGACCCTAATGAATGTGGCAGAATTCACTTCCCACTAATGGGAATTCAATCTAAAACTATAAACTGGATGCTCATTAATTTACCGCTTTTCCTTGACACATCTTTCCGCGGCTTTTAGTAAAATGTTTCTAGGCATCTATGCAGATGGAAGGAGGCACACAAGGCAGAGGTAAGTCAGTCCAGAAACCCATCAGTTTTTCTCTCTGGTATCCTTGTAATCATCCCCATAAAGGGGGGTCCACCAACTCTTCTCCTTCCACAAAAAGCATGCCTCTGGAAGTCTCCTGCGGCTCAGTCTTTGCACTGCTTGCTCATAGTGATGTGTCTTTATGTTTGTGTCTTATCAGTTTTTCATTTTCTAGAAGGGATATGGGCATGGAGAGACAGACGTTGGAACTCCTTGGGAGAGCCCCATGTCCCCTTCCCCATTTCTCTTCTTATCTTTGGCTCTTGATGCCATCACCCTTCCTCCTCACAGCTGGTGTGAGGCTGAGGCCATTTTCCACAGCATCTGTTCACCACAGCAGCTCTGAAGCTATTGGGTATTGTAATGGCCATAAAGCAGGCTTGCTGTGTGAAAGGCCGCTGAGCTGCAGGCAATAGAGGCAGCTGAGGTATTGTGACTGGTGAAAATGGGTGCTGATGGAGCAGGTGGGGTCGCTGCTTCCAGATGCTACCACCGCCTGGACTAGACTTCCCACACTGCACGTCATCTCAGAAGAAACTCCCACCTTGGCTGTTTTGTCTGTGCTAAATCATGGCTTAGATTTGGGAGTCTTCTGTGGGGACCTTTTGGTTGTTTAAATGTGGATCAGATGTCAGAAAGCCCGATCTGTCCAGCAGGTAGTTGGGCATGCCATCTTCAAAGGCCACATGTCTGCATAAACTGGTGGCATGTGTGGCACTCAGGCCAAATTGGAATGGTGCTTCTCACAGGAGGCCACCTTCTCCACCACTCATTCCCAGTTGGCGGAGCATGGCTTTTATTAGACTCCAGAATGTCAAGGTGTGATTCCGGGGTGGGGGACTCTGCTGGGGTTTGGTGTTGACCCCCTGTAACAGGTGAGTACAGTAGAGGACAGAGCACTTAAAATGCTGCAGCTGTGATTCTTAAGTACAGTTTCCAGGGTTGCAGAGGTGGTATTGTATAAATGGATCAATGCCAAGTGAATTTAATGGTTAGAAAGAAGTAAGAGATTCTTTAAGAGTGATTTCCTCCTTGAAATAACTACATCTGTTTCCATCCAAAGCATGTTTGTTGTTTGCTTTTTGTGGTGTGTGTGTGGGGGGGTTGTCAGAAAGGAAGTTTGAAGAGAGAAGTAGGAAGTACTTAGAGATTACTTAGAGAACAGAAATGTAGAATGGCATTGAGAGCCATGTGGATTGAGGCTGACAACATGACACTAGTCTGTGTTTTTCCAGTTTAAATATTTTGCTGATTGGCTACGTCTATGGAGAAAGGAGAACATTGGGTTAGAGTCTGACAAGCAGGACAGAGAGGAATGGGTTTTTACAGGAGTGACAAAAGGGTTGTCATTTGATGAGAAGGGGACTGATGAATAATTAGAGACATCCAAGAACTGTGGTGGAGGGATTTGAGGACGTAATTTGTGAGAATGAGAGGCTATACATAGGGTGTGAGGTACGGTGTCCCTCTGTACTGTGTCTGGAGAAGCAATTGTGCCTCAGCCCTTTATTGAACAGCCTATCCTGCCTTCACTGACTTGACTTGCCTCCGTCCCCATAGATGAGCTTCCATATAATACTCAACCTCTCAGGCTCTCAGTCATGGTCCCCAGGTCTCTCTGCCTTTTGTGCACTGGCACACGCTGCTTCACTCTCAGGCAGAGAGTTTCCCTCAGACACATGTGGGGTAGTTTCTCCAGACCCACCACCCAGCGTGGGGTTGCTTGGTGACATAAGCTCATCCTCAGTGGCATTAACTATTGCAGAATTGTTCTCCAGAATGTTTGTAGCAGTTTATACTCCAGCCAGCAATATTTCCATTTCTCCACAGTCTCACAGGGACTTGATGTTATTGGACTTGATCATTGCATTTTTGAGGAGAGGACTGGTTTTGTTGATCTCACTCCGTCGTGCTGGAAATCAGAAGTCTTGAGATTTCTGTGGGGCATGGTGGCGCATGCCTGTAATCCCAATATTTGAGAGGCTGAGACAGGAGGACCACAGGTTTGAGGACAGCCTCAACAATATAGTGAGATTCTCAGCAAGCTAATGAGCTCCTGTTTCAAAATAAAATATAAAAAGGGCTGGGGGTATAGCTCAGTGGTAGAGTGCCCCTGGGTTCAATCCCCAGTACAAAACAGAACAAAACACACACACACACACACACACACACACACACAGAGTTGCTAATTTTAATGTAGTCAGATTAATCTGAATGTCTCACTAGCACCACCCCCTTTTTGTGGCTTGTACTTTTGTCTCTTGTTTAAATAATCTTTCTCTACCCTTATGTCTTAGAGATTGTTTCTGATACTGTCTTTTAATAAGTTTTAGAGTTTTGCTTTTTGTGGGTAGGACTTTAAACCATCTGGAATTTACTTTGTGTAGGTAGTTAGCTATGTAAAGATCCAATTTTGTTTTCCATGTAGATAAGTAATTTTCTCTGCACTTTCTCTCATTAACTTGAAATACTAACTTGGTCATATAAAAGTTCCTACATAAATGTTGAAGACCCACATCTGTATCACTCTGTTCCCATCCTTTGGTCCACTTATCTCTGAGCCAACACCACACTATTTTAACTACTGTATGTTTACGAGGAATCCTAATGTCTGGTAAGGTAAGTCCCACCCACCTTGTTCTTCAGCAGTTTCTTTACTATTCTTGGCTCTTTTTATGAATTGTGGGGTCAAATTGCCAGATCTCAGTAAAAGATAGGTTCCAGTTTTCCTGGGAATTGCATGTAATTTTTAAATTAACATGGGACAAAAATCATGTGGTATTGAATCTCCCTGTGTGTTAACATGATCTCTATTTAGATAATCTTATATGACCTTTAGTAAAGTTTATCTCCATAGAGATTTTCCATAGCTCTTAGAAATGTAGGCGTAGGTAACTAATGGTTATAATTGCTATCAAAGTATTTGTTTTTAAATTATGTTTTATAGTCTTTGTTGTTGGTAAGAAGAAGTGCTATTGATTTTTATATATCCATGCATATGGCTAGTGACTCTTGTTTTCTGCCTTTTTTTGGTTGATTTTGTTAATTTCTTATTTTTTAATATCTTTCTTCTGCTCTGGATTTATTTACTAAATTATACACAATGTACAGTTATATTTCTTTTAATCATTTATGCCTATAATTAGATTACCTTTTCTATTCCTAACATTGTATATTTTTTATTTCTCTTGTCCTCTTTACTCTTTTTTTACTTAGATATTATATTTTTACTTTACTCATTTTCAAAGAGACAGATTTTTTACTTCACTTATTTTTTCTACTATGACTTATTTTCTTAGATTTTATTGGTTTTAGCTCTTATCTCTTCCCTTTCTTCCTACAATAATTCTCTAAACAAAAATAATTTTATTACTGTCATGTGTGAGCCAGAATCTCTGTGTTGCTGCCCAAGCCCTTCGCATGAGCGAGATCACGTGGTGTTTCTGAGTCATGTTGAATGATTGCCCTGGTCGCCTCCACATTCCCATGTTTGGAAACTGAATGCAGCAGTTCTGCTTGGACTCTGAGAGCCATTTACTTTTGTTCTGTTTTTGCTTATACAAGACACATTTTAGCTGGGTCATTTCTCTTCTTCAGATGTTGCTGCTGAGACAGAGTCCAATTAAACAACAAAGAGCCAAGAGATTGCAAATGTCCTACTAATCACAGATGGTAGATTCCCAAATTTAATTAAAAGCCATTTTATATTATTGGGGAAATTAAATAAAATTAAAATGGAAAATTATATTTAATATAATTTAGTATATTAATATAATACACTAAATAATACTAAATACTTAATATACAGTAAGTCCATTCAAAGCTCCATGTTTCTCCCTATTGATTTCTCATTGTGTGGGTGGCAAATGAACCAAAGTTTATAACTAGCAAGAATGAGTGAAATCACCCTTATAAATAATTAAGTTTAATGGCCATTTTGGCATATTCATCCAGATTTAAACACAAACTCTACTGGTTATACAGACAGATAAGAGTTGTTTTGGAACTTAAGACATGTGAGCATATATGATAGACCAAGCAGGTTTTCTTCAGTATTCACATTGTAATTTTCACTCCGCTTGCCAGGATGCAGGGATCTCTGTTTAGGGTCCTGCCATGTACACAGGTGGTGCCTGATAGATCTCTGCTGGCTTGATGTCAGTTGAGTCCACCTGGAGGCCACCCTCACCAGGGAAATTCCTCTGTCTTACTGGGTCCTCAGTGTGTTCACCTGGTAGACAACAGGTCTGTATCAAGCTTAGGTTTTCTGACAGTCAGCAAGTTAGGTGATTATTGAAGAGTGCTACCAAGTAGGTAGCAGTGAGTTAAAGTCAGAATTCAAAACCTCAGTACCAGCATTTATACTCTTGGTGATCTGGGTCATAGTGCATTTTCCAAATGTTTGTTGTCCTTATATTGTCTTCCAGGTATAGTGCCAAGAGCGTTTTGTGTGTTTCCTTGTTTTTCCTCACAACTGTTCGATGAAGTGTGCTTTTATCATTTCCGTTTTTCTAATGAGGAGTCTGAGGCACAGAGTGATTAGGTCAATCCTCAGGATCACACAGCTGGTGAGAAATGGATGGAGACTCAAGCCTGACACCCAAGCCTGCTTTCCTGGTGACCACACTCTTCTGTTATCACATAGGCAACAGACGTATTGCCCAGAGCGGGAAGCGATGCCTTTAGAAGGAAAAAGAACCTTATTAAAAGGTGGCAAAGTAATCAATGGACCCCCCATTCAACCAGAA